>BLSH010389137.1:1172437-1211787 GCA_018402905.1 Glandirana rugosa
CATTCCTCCAGAGTTGTGTCTCCAGTCACACTTGTGCAACTTTAATGCAACTTTGGATAGGTGCGACTAAACTTTGGCTTTGATCAATGATAATGCACAACTGTTCATGCAACTTTCGAGGGTTAATATTGAATTCTATGGCCCTCGAGTTGCATGAAAGTTGGACCAAAGTAGTGCATGAACTACCTTGAAATCGCATTTAAAAGGGAGAGCAAAATATTGCCAAATTGTTCGACGAATAGGAAAAGTGCAAATGTTACATACAATAAAGTATAACACAAGGTTCACTGGAAAAATGAGTGTTCCCAACCCTTGAAGGAATATTTAAAAGGGAGAGCAGCGACCCAAAATATTGCCAAATTGTCCAGCGAATTCAGTTTCTACCCCTTTGAAGAAGACTCATAGGAAGTCGAAACGTCAGGGAGTTCCATGAACTTTGTAGCACTTATACTGTACCATATTATTGAATTTTTCTATTTCTATCCAATATTTTAATGTTGTTTAAATAAAAATCAGTATTTATCCATCTGTTCGGTTTTGTCTCTAAAGTCCCGTTAAACTTTCTTCTGCTACTTTGAAATCGCTGCAAATATATGAATGGGTATCACTGGAAAATATGGGGAAGGACTTGTCATGCAACTTTGATATCCAACGTTGCATGACAAGTCGCACAAGTGTGAATGAAGCCTAGTACAGGAGGTGTGTTACTGGCCAGATCACTAGGTGATGAGAGAAACAAAGCCAAAAAACAGGAAAACTAATGCAGCCACCACATCTAATGATTGGTAAGCAGGAATATATATTTTTGATTTTAATACCGCTTTCATAACCACAGTCATTGAAATAATTTCTATCTGCTTAGAGCTCAGCTCTATTGTACAGAAATCAGACAGAGCAAAGCATCCCTCTATCCACAGTGAGCAGATCAGGCAGTGAATTAGGAGATCACAGACGTTCCCAGGGGTCAGCAGAGCAATTATAGGGTCAGACGACGGTATCACCCGGCTGACCCCAAGCGCATGGCCATGGCAGGTTATCCGGGGTGAATTGATGAATCTTCGAGGCAAAGCTTGGTCAAGACACACGGCCATCTTCACCATGAGAGCAAATCAGAGAACAAAGCCAGGACAACGGTACAGGGCCTGAGGTTATGGATCATCCAACAATCACCAGCTATAGAAGATTCACCGTACTTCAAAGGGAATCAGCCATGCCAATGGTCACCTAGAAGAGGAGGTCACCCAGGTGAGAAGGGACATCAGGTTCTAATGTGACCACCAATGGCTGATGGTGGCGATCTATTTTAGGGGGGGCGGCAGCAAACACATACATTCTGAATATGGAATATTGATTCGCTATTGTAACACACCTGTGTGGTAGGGTTGCCACCTCATCCCTTTATTCCAGCACACATATGAATTACACTAAGGCTAATATCATGCACATAAGGCACTAAGTGGAGTTTAACCACTTCAGCCCCGGAGGGATTTCCAGCTTTAGGACCGGAGCCCTTTTTGCGATTCGGCACTGCGTCGCTTTAACTGAAAATTGCGCGGTCGTGCGACGTTGTACCCAAACGAAATTTGCGTCCTTTTTTTCCCACAAACAGAGCTTTCTTTTGGTGGTATTTGATCACCTCTGCGTCATTTCTGATCGCCGCTATAAACAAAAGAAGAGCGACAATTTTGCAAAAAAACCCAAATTTCTTACTTTTTGCTAGAATACAAATCAAAAAAATATATATATAAAAAAACATATTTTTTCACCGTTTTTGGCCGATTTATATTCTTCCTCATATTTGTGATAAAAAAAAATTGCAATTGGCGTTTATTGATTGGTTTGCGCAAAAGTGGTCGCGTTTACGGATGATGAGAATTCATTTTTGGGTTTTTGTTTTTTTTTTTTTACTAGTAATGGCGGCGATCTGCGATTTTTAGCGGTACTGCGATATTTCAGCGGACATGTCGGACTATTTTGACACTTTTTTGGGACCATTGGCATTTATACAGCGATCAGTGCTATAAAAATGTCATTGGCAGTGAAGGGGTTAACCTGCAGGGGGCGCTCTAAGGGTTAACTATGTTCCCTAACTGTAGGGGGACTGCACTATCTGGGGAAGGGAAGTGGTCACAGCCTTCGTATACAGGAAGGCTGTGATCACAGCCCTTCCCCCTTCACACAGAGCGGAGGTCCGTTTACATACACGGACCTCCGTTCCTCCGCTTGGGGGGGCCATCGCGGGTAGCCGGCGGCAATCGAAGCCGCCGCACCCGCTCCCTGGCCCTCCCTAAGCTCGATCCCGCAGCCGCCGTCGTATGACGGCGTTTTGCGGGAACGAACCACTTTGCCGCCGCCAAATGCCGATCGGCGGACGGCAAGTGGTTAATTACCACCTTAATCAGCCACAGAACCTGTGCAATTAATGTGTGTCCTGTATTGAAGGGCCTAGGTGGCAACCCTACTGGGTGGGCTCAGAGCGCACTGCTCTGCGCCCCAAGCCCACCCTATTTTGAAGCCTATTAGAGCCTCTGGCTCTATTCACGTGCTTAAAAACACACACCCCCCCCCCATTGAAATTCATGCCTCCGTTGTTCTGCATCAGGGCAGACGCATGGATAAGGAGGGCGGTGTGGATGGGAGGGCTGGCACCCATAATGGACTGGCAGACCCTGGTGACCACCACAGATCACCCAACATACTCGCATCCCACATGGGCTGTAGACACAATGGGGATGATTTACTAAAACTGGCGAGTGCAAAATCTGGTGCATCTTTGACAAACCTGGAAGCTGATTGGTTTCTATGCACAGCTTACCTGACAAAGCTGAAGTTAGTAGCTGATTGGCTACCAAGTTAGAAGCGGATTGGTTACCATTCCCAGCTGCACCAGATTTAGTAAATCTCCCCCAAAGGCACTGCGCTCTGCACCAACACAGAAATAACTCTAATCTGCCAAACACACTGTATTTGTCCTCCCGATGATATCAAATTATTATGCTGGTGCAGAAAATGGCATCAAAATACATCTTAATTGCATTATTTACTTATTTAAAACAAAACTTTACATGTATGTTATAATTTTTTTTTTACATGTATAGAATATTGAAATCTGTCTTAAACTGTCACCCACAAAAAGACAGAGGATCAGAGCTCTGCAGTGAGCCCACTGCTTCGGCATAGAGAGCAAAGCTTTCATGCATGTTGCAGAGAAGGACCCTTGTTCACCTTGAAGAAGCATTGGTCGTTCCGACGCGCCCCGCTGCTGGGTCAGAGCCCAAGCTCTCCAATCAGCAGGGAAAATGAGCTTTGCTGATTGGGTAAGCTCTAGCTCTGACTCAGCAGGGGGTGTGCTGGACCTCTGCAGAGAGTCCACACTGACACACAGACCAAGGGTCCTTCTCTGCAGCATGTGGAAGTATTACTCCCTGTGCGAAAGTGTGGACTCATTGACGTCCCCCCCGCCGAGTCAGAGCTAGAGCTTATGTGCTCACTGCTGATTGGAGCTTTTACTCTGACCCAGAAGGGGGCGTGTCGGACAGACCACTGCTTCTACAGAAAGAGCAAGGGGGCTTCTCTGCAGCATGCTGGCTGGGGACAGGCTTTTCTACTCAAGATGTGGCTGCTTTCTTGAATACCTTTTGTTTTGATGCACCTGGAATGTATTTAGCGGAGCGGCGCTCTGACAGATTCCTCTCAGCACAGTGAGCAGAAGCGGATCTGTCATCCGCCTGCTCAGCGGGCGGACCACCCGTGTGAAAGAGCCCATAGTGTATCTAAATCTGCTAGAACATCTAACACTCCCCTCCCCGCAGACTGACAATGCTGTTATCTGCTGTGCCTCGTGTGCTCCTTCATCCAGAGTGGGGGGCACTCTAATACAGGAGATGTGTTACTGGCCAGATCACTGGGCGAAAACAAAGGGGGGAAAAGCCTAAAAGGAAAATGAAAGCAGCCACCACCACACTTAATGACTGGTAAGCTGCAATATTACAGTTTTGGGTTTAACGCCTTCCTGTCCAGCCTACAGCGGATTGACAGGTGATAGCTTTACCATCCTGACTGGACAGGGGCATGCAGGGTGGCGATCGGTGATGCGGCATGTCTCTCAAACACACTGCATCATCGATCACGGTAAAGAGCCTATGATGTAGACTCTATCATGTTATCACAGTGTAAATAGGAAATGCCAGTTACCATCATTCTTCAATGGGGGGATCTGCACTGATAATCAATGATCTGCTTCAGCAGCCCCATCAGTGATGCCGGTCAGTGCACAACAGTGATGCCCATCAGTGATGCCGGTCAGTACACAACAGTGATGCCCACCAGTGATACCAATCAGTGCCACCTATCAGTGCTCACCAGTGCTGTCAATCAGTGCCACCCCATCAATGCCCATCAGTGCAGCCTATCAGTGCCCACCAGTGCTGCCAATCAGTGATGCCAATTAGTGTCGCCTCATCAATGCCCATCAATGCAGTGTACATCAGTGAAAGAGAAAAAAATTACTTATTTACAAAATTATATAACAGAAATAAACAAAGAAAAACCTTTTTGTTTTCAAAATTTTCGGTTTTGATGTGTTTAGCAAATAAAAAAGCCCAGTGGTGATTAAATACCACCAAAAGAAAGCTCCATCAGGCTCAAAAAAATGATACAAATTTAGTTTGGGTACAGCGCTGCGTGACCGCGCCATTATCATTCAAAGTGCAACGCCGCTGAAGGCTGAAAATTGGCCTGGGCAGGAAGGGGGTAAAAGTGCCCGGTATTGAAGTGGTTAATATCGCTTTAATCATATGGGACGCAGATTTTCTGGTTATCCAATGAAGATTTAGCTGAAGTATGAATATCTAACAGATGTGGAAGAGTAAGGATTGGATTAGTAAACTTTATATTGTATTGAGCCTGGAAGCAGGAGATAGAATTACACTTAAACGTGACACTTAACAGTCGTCCTGATATTGGAGAAGAACGTTCGGTAAACACACCTCAGCGCACACTTCTCCTGCTGGAGGGCAAAGCTTGGCATGCAAAGCCTGAACCTCCCAGTACTGGGGCCTGAGGATGCGGGGAACGGTATATGCGACCTCCGATGGATCACATGACCGTGACAGCGCTGCCAGCATCGCACAGGGAAGGCTGAAAACGCAGATCGCTATAAATATCTTAGGACGGGTTATATCCAAGGATCCAAGCATGAAGATCGCACCGCAAACCTGACATCAATAGGTGTCAGATGATGGAGCGAGAAGATCGCAGGAGGCATCGAGGCCGGGAGGAGAACCGGAGAGTTGGACACGTTTTTTATACCAAAGTGCCAATCACCAAATGAAGCAATGCCAGGACCAACCCACAGATTATACTGAACACACACAGCCATGGGGTGGCCTTGGTGAGACGGCTCCTAGGCAGGGCAGCCATCAGAAATGTTGGGGCCCCTTACACAGCTTTAGACCTGGGCCCCCGCATCTGACCACCAACATTCTCCAGGGCCTATCCATTGGCCATCCCACCACATCCGCCCACTGGCCAGGGGTGTACACATGTTGTAGCCACAGTAGGAATTATACACCCTGTCACACTTACCAGGTGTAGCCTGCCAAGCATGACCCATTCAAGTGAAGTGGAGAGTGCAATGCATGCTAGTGTGGGATCCAAGGGGTTAAAAAAAAAAAAAAACAGTGCACAGGCAGCACAGCCTCACCCGATGCTTGAGACCTTGCACCGAACCATAGGCGTTGGAGGTCCCAAACTTGGACCAGTTGTGGTCCAGGGGGCCCTCTCCATGTGACCAAAGTTTGGTGTTTTTATCGGCTATGGCTCGGGAGAACGATGTCCCCAAACCGGGTGTCCCCCTTCCATAGACTCCAATGTAAAGTCTGAAATTCACCCGACAATTGCTTGCCAATGACTGGTCACTTTGAGGACCTGGTATGGCCGAACCATAGGTGCTGGAGATTCCAAACTTGGACCAGTAGTTGCCCAGGGGGCCCTCTCCATGTGACCCAAGTTTGGCATTTTTATCGGCTATGATTCGGGAGAACAGTGACCCCAAACCAGGTGTCCCCCTCCCATAAACCCCAATGTTAAAGACTGCTAAAGTCTTTATTATATGGGGACCCTTGAGACACTGGGGCCCCTTACAACAGTACTGCCTGTACCCCCTGATGGCGGCTCTGCTCCTAGGCACTGGAATGTTTGACCCAACTTGCTGCTTTCACTGAAACCAAGACAGGTATATGGAAACTAGACGTGTGCGATTCCGTTCATTCACATTCCTTCTTCAGATACATCCCAATCTTTGGATTGACACTAAAGCCTCGTACACACGGGACGATCGTACTTACGATCGTCTCAAATCGTATGTTGGATAATGTAACTTGCATACTGACTGCACTACATGATCGTACGACCACAGAAGAACATTCAGGAGCATGTAATTAGCATCCGCTCGTTCCTGACTTCTGAGCATGCGTGTTTTGCACAATACAACTTGTTGTACCAACTGCTCTGTACACACGATACAACGGTCGTATGACCGCTTGTTGGTACGACCAAGTTTTCTAGTCTGCTCATACAACTCCCCTTGTACGACCGTCGTATGTCAGCTGTTCTAATCGCGCATACGAGCGATCTACTTCGCATAACACGGTCGTTCATACGACCTGTTGTATACGATCGGCGTCCCGTGTGTACGAGGCTTTACGATTCTGAACGAATCCGAAAGTCATAATGAAATTTTCAGATTCATTGGGAGGGTTAAGGAGCGGGTGGCCACCACGTCCTTAACAACCCTGACTCATCTGCTGTCAGCGGGATTCCCCATGGTCAGCAGAATGGAAACAAAAAAAGAGCTGGTTTAAAAAAAAAAAAAAAATTAACCACTTCCCATCCGTGCCAATTCTGACACGTCGCTCCTACATTTAAAAAGCTACTTCTTTTGTGCAAAAAATTACTTAGAACCTCCAAACATTATATATATATATTTTTTTATCAGAGACCCTATAGAATAAAATGGTGGGCGTTAAAAGTTTTTGGGTCACACGGTATTTGCGCAGCAATTTTCAAACGCAAATGAAAAAACACTTTCATGAATTAAAAAAAATGTGAAAGATGTTACGCCGAGTAAATAGATATCTAACATGTCACGCTTTAAAATTGCGTCTCCCCGTGGAATGGTGGCAAACTACATTACTAAAAATTCCCCTAAGGTGACGCTTAAAATGCCTTTACAGGTTGCCAGTTTTGAGTTACAGAGGTCTGGTGCTACAATTATTGCTCTCGCTCTAACGATCGCGACGATACCGCTCATGCGTGGTGCAATCGCTGTTTACATATGCGGGCGCTTTACACTTTTTTTTTTTTTTAATTTTATACAAATGTTTTTACACTTTTTTTTTGTACTAAGTTTATTGCTATCACAAGGGATGACCACCCCCCCTTGTGACTGCATGGGCAGCGACAGGTCCTCTTTATGGAGAGATTTGGATGCCAATTAGACCCCAAATCTTTCCTTTGACCTCCCATGCAATCGATCGGACACAGATTGGGCGGTGGATTGCGAGCAGCAGCTCCGGTGTCCTCAGTGTGGCGGGTGGCTGCGAGCTCCGGTGTCCGATGTTCTCTCTCCTCCTCCTAGGGGTCCAATAGGATCGCCTGACATTTTGGCCAATCGGTAAACGGGTCTCAGACCCACTTCCCAATTGGCAGGGGGGAGAGTAGTGTGAAAATATTCAATATTCATTCGCTATCATCAGACAACTGGGTGGGCTTGGAGCGCAGTGCTCTGTGCACCGTCCATCCTTTTTTTGAAGCCTATTAGATCCTCTGGCTCTAATCACGTGCTTCAAAAAAACATCCCCCCCCCCCCCCATGGGAATCTATAGTCCGGCGCCCCTGTATGTAGATCAGAGGGCCGGAAGCATGGATAGGGGGAGCGGCACCCGTGCGACCCTAATGGACGGGCTGCCACTGGTAGCTCCAGGTTTCCAGGGCAACCATCTCCGTTGGGCTCCGCAATGGGACAGGAGAGCCCGGAAAGGCGGCAGTGGGAGGGGGTGGGAGTGGCTAATCAGCCACTTGTATCACTTCTACCTTTAAGGGAATCACCAGCTGAAAAGATACATACCGGGATGATTCCTGTAGGTGCGGGCATCATCCCGGTGTAACCACTGCAACCCGAGGATGTCCATGGACATCCTACGGGCAGCAACTGGTTAAACAAACAGCATAAGGGTGCCCCCCCCCAGCAAATAATCATTACAATCTAGGATCAGATTGTCAGGTATGAGCGCAAAATTGGGCATTTTCCCAACACGCAGAGAAATGCACTGCCATTTAGCAGATGCACATCAGTGCCATTAATTCTTAATGGCACCCCCATACATCTGCAAACATGCACATTATTACTGCGCGATGACGCAACACTACGTGGTTTGGTGCAGTGCGTTTATCTCGTGCATAAGGCAGCCCATTGTAATGAATGAACAACCCAAGGCATGGGAAGCGCCCGCTCTCTTGGTAGCACCTGTAAGTGTGGACCAAATCTTAGGCCCGGTTCACACTGGCGCAATGCGGGCACCCTGGGAATCCACTGCGGGTTCCCGCACCGCACCTGACTCACAGGCAGTTCACACTGCCTTATGTGAACCGATGTGGGTGTCAATACAAAGTTAATGACACCCCCAGTTCGATTCGCTTATCGCAGTGTGAACTGTCAATTTGGACTTGCATGGGATTGCATGCAATCCGATTCTGGGGCGGACCAAAAAAAGGGCCCTGCACGATTTTGGTCCAAATGCGAGCCATACAATCTGTACGGCTGAATTTGCATCACACAGACATCGCATGTGATTCGCACCACACTTCTGTGCAAATCACATGCGAAGTCAGATAGCGCACCAATGTGAACCGAGCCTAAACTTCTTTCCCGAATTTGAAGACCAATTTTCAATATTTTTAAATCTGCGTCTTTCATCAAAATGACCCCTCCTGACCCAGCAATGAAGTCTCCTTTTACAGGGAGACAACGTGCTCTCCCCGTCCTCCAATTCTGTCCCTGCATTGTCCCCCCTTCCAGTGGAAACTAGGAGTGCTTGTTTTAGGCTTTCACTATTGCGACCCCAAAGTCGCATGGTTTAGAGTACAGCTTTGATCCAACTTTACACTCTCTGGATCAAAGTCGCATCAAACTAGTGCAAGCACCTTTCTAAATTCGCTGATTTTCAAAGTCACATAGATGGGAACGGGTGCCATTGAAATCAATGGGCTGTGACTTGTCATGCAACATTATGTGTCCAAAGCCGCATGACAAGTCGAACTAGTGGAAACGGAGCATTAATACACATCATCAAACAGGTATGATCCACTATTGCCACCATCAGGAAACTGTCCCCGAGAAATGCCATGCAGGTATTACTGGAACGCCTGCAGGCAAGAAGTGGCTGCAAAGAGGCTGCATGAGATCACCAGTAAAGGATAAAATAAAGGATCCGATTAAAACCAAACACAGTAATTGTTTATGATACACAATGCTTAAGGAAATTAAATGCCATTCAGTTGGGGTTTACATGAAATAATCCCACTGCTAAGCCAAATCTTCCATAATTACACTTCATTCTTAGTTACAGGATCAATCCTGATTCAAGCCTTCAGAAATTCCACCCAAAATGTTGAACGTTGGCTGCAGCAGTTTGAAGGACTTGATGGCTTTTGTATACTTTGTGCTCTTCAGTGCTGAGATCCCCACCATCAGCCAAGGTGAGATAATGGAGTTCCCATCCCCCGATGGCTTCTGGATAATGTGGGATGAACAAACAATTTGGAGGTCCAGCTGGGGGAGAGGAATCCTGGAGAACTGAGAAGAGACAACACATGGAGGACTGTGGCAGATAAGGGACTGCTGGGGGGGAGGGGCTCTGAGGCATGGTTCACATATATGCAAACTGGATGCATTTTTAACGGCATCCGATTCGCATGACATGTGAAAGAACACTGAGCCTGGGTTCACACTGGTGCAATGATCTTTGAAAGTAGCGCGATTTCAAAGCCGCACTGACGTGAACCAGGGCTCATGCAACTTTGAAGGGTTAACATTGAACTCTATGGCCCTCAAGCCGCATGAAAGTCATACCAAAGTAGTGCTTGAACTACTTTGAAGTTGCTACGACTAAGTCGCACACATTTATGAATGGTTATTAATGGAAAACATGGGATGTGTCTTGTCATGCAACTTTAATGTCCAAAGTCGCATGACAAGTCACACCAGTGTGAATGGGGTGCTGGATATCCACCATGCAAATGTCACCAATTCACGAACTGTCTGAAATTCCCTCCATGGGGGGCCCAGGCAGCACCTCCACCCCTGAAAAACATTGATTGAAAAATGTAATCCAAATCAGAGGCAGTCTGATGTAAATAGACGCATGACCCTTGGGCCCCGTTCACATAAGGCAATCTAAAATCGCCAGCAGTATCACTGGGATCCTGCCTGTGATTCCAAGTTGAGGAAGAATGCACGACGCTTGCTTGGTTTCCATTATTCTCGATGGCGCCGCAAACGGGTTGCGATCCTACTGCGATTGTCGCGTGACAAATGCACGGCAAAACGCAAGGTTCAAAAATTGCACTAAGCTTGCTGCTGAAAAAGGAGCAGGAGCTTGTTTTGGGTGACGTGCGTAGAGGAGCCCATTGAAGTGAATGCGCGACGCACGTTTCCGCTTGTGAATCGTGCTTTAAAAATCGCAAATGGGAGCGCTCACTGCTGCTGTGCGAGGTCTGCGTGGGGTCTCACATCTAATAGAGATCTGGAAAACTCCGGTTTGAAAATACAGAAGTAAAATGAACCGTGGGGAGCCGTTCATCTGAATGCTGATTGCTTACCAACAATAAAGATCTAATCAGCAATATTTGTAAACAATGCAGGGAACACAAACACATAATATTTATACAATAAACTGTGGTGACACGCGGGGTGACCCTGCTAGTGATCCTGACACTGACTGCTATGAGCCTGCCAGTGCTCTCTATGGCACAGCGCCCTCTGTGGCCGGGGCAGTGAACTGATGCTCCCATCATTAGCTTTTGCTGCATGTGACTACAGGAGGATCGATTCCATGGGGACACACAGGCAGCCTTTAGTGATCAGACGCTGGTGAATCCTCGCTAGTGGTGAATCATCGGCCTCAGAGAATGAGCCTCATTCACACTCACCTTCCTGCACCGACCTTCTCTAAACGCAGAGATTTGGGTATAAACACCGTTTTGTTCCTCCCAGATCACTTGTTTGCTGCCCTTGGATGCACTTACATGCGTTTAGCCCCAATGTAGGAGACCCCCCTTTTTTTTAGGTGCACTGTCCTGCCCCGCTATTGGTTATGATTAAGCGCCAGTTGGCATTTAACGCGTCGACATTTGCTCTCCACTCTGTGCTTTGTTTGGACGTTTTGTATCTTGCAATAAAACGTTTGGATCTGAATACTTTTGTTGTGCGATCGTCCAAGTTCCACATTTCACAGCCTCGCTATCGGCTTGTAAAACCCACAAGGGTGGCTGGCTGGTGGTAAATACAGGCAGCTGAGCCACAATTTTGCCACCTACCACAGTTCTAACAATACAGCGTGACAGGGCAGTACACATGCCACAACACCTTGCTTTGCAACCGCTGCATGTGTAACTCTGGTGCAGAGGATGACAGGCGGCACCACCGGTCAAACTCTCCCAATTATATCAATGGGGCCACAGCACAACCATGAGTCAAATGCTTCACCCCCAGCTGATGTGTTGCCCCGCTAATTAAATTGCTGTTTGGCAATAAAAAAAAAAAAAAAAAAAAAAAACACAGGTGCCAGAGGCAGCAGTAGCAATTCCTAAATGCACGAAAGCAGCAGCTTTACTGCCCTCTGAAAAGCAATCCACAGTAGATCGCTTTTCAGAGATCAGTAAGCATTACCACCAATCCAAAAGGACACTATGAGAGGCTGACAGCAGGACCATGCACCAAGTGGTACTAATGGGGAGTTTTGCCCAGGGATGAATGCAATCTTTGCGCTCTGGGCACTTACTGCCCTAAACCTTAAAGAGAAGCTCCAGGCTCCCCAAAAGAACAAAGTCAGAAGCCACAACACTAAAAATTATTTTTTTTATATTTTTTCTTTATATACTAGCACATTAAAGGGGTAGTGCAGGAGTTACATACCATTTAAATCAGAAGCTACAAATGCTGTAGTAATATAAGGACACTTACCTGTCCAGGGATCCAGTGCCATCCTCACCCGAGCCGATTCTTCAATCAGCTTCGGGTGCAGGCACCGGTAGCTGAAGGGAAGCCTTGCAAGTTTACAGCCAGCTTCCTACTGGGCACTGCACCTTGTGAATGGTCCCGTAGTCTCCCGGGACCGGTGTTTGCGCCAGAAGCCTGTGGAAGGAGGAGGGGGCCGAGCTTTTGGCTCAGATCGCCATGGCGTATCTGATTGGATGTGGGAGCGGGTACCTGGTCAAAAGCAGGTGCCCGCTCCTTTTTGGGTGAAGTTCCTTCCGATTTAAGCTGGCCGTTTTAATCTCGGGCAGTTCAGCTATGGGCCATCTATGGACAGGCTGATTGTTCTAAAGTTGTTCCATCAATCAACTTAAGTTACAACCAGCATGTCAGATTTTACATGCGATAACGGTCAGTGGCCATAGCTGGTAGCAATAATCACGGTTCTACCGGCAGGGACGGTGCCCCGCATAATACACCCCCCCCCCCCCCCCCCCCCCGGAGAACACAACAGCTCTGCGGGGGGGATGAGCAAATTTCTTTCTGTGGTTGCAGGAGAGAAAAGTCGCAGCATCTATGGCTGACTTTAGTATCGCTGGGTGCATGGTCCAGCCGCAGCAGCTGTCAGCCTCCCATAGGATTTTACAGGCTAGATGGTGCGCGCGTAAAAGTCGGAGTCTTGCGCACCGCGGCGGAACGTTCTGTGTGCATGAATTCTGGACGCACAGAAATCGATTTTCTCGGAACGCTCAGCGCAATGACGCCACATGCCATGATACACATTTATAAACGCAGGGATGCCAATTTAAATCAAACCTAAGCTTCACACAAAACGACAAAATGTGACAATTCCTGGAAGAGGGGAACACGAGGCTCCCACGTCGCAGTGCGATTATCATCGCAAATCTCTCATTACACAAACTTCCGCAACTCTGAATGACTTCCACCAGATCATCAAATACTTCCAGAGAGCCAGCAGCGGCGGCCAACCCCCCAGGGCTGCTCCATACGACCCCCCCCACTACACTAAATGGCCCATTGTGTTGTGATGCCAGCGACCCGGCACCATGACAAAGGACACTCCATGTGCTGAACCATGGGAGGAAGCAGAGCGGAATAATGAGGATCATAGCAAGGAAAAGATACCTACCAGGCTTCCCCTCTTCCCCGTCCGCCTTCATGTTGTTGGAGCCGGAGGAGGAGTGCGACACCCTGGACTGCGCTCCTCCTACAGGAAGTGCTGCTTACCTGTGCTGCCAGGAATGTCACCCTGTCGCAGGTTGCTGTACTGGAGGCATGATGAGTGGCAGGCCAGCCCAGGGACGGGACAGGCGGGGCCAAGCCTGATCCCCAGCACAGCCGTCACAGAGTTAACCCCGACAGCGCTGCCACTAATCCAACACAGCGTCTGCTAGGATTACATTGCAAAAGTACGAACGTTACTCCGCTTCACTTATCACATTTCACCTACAATTTACTATTGGGGTTGTCAGGCTGAGACAATACATTTCTGAAGTTATTTAAATGTTCTAATTAATCATAAAAAGTTCTAAGGGGGCCACTTCACACCCTAAAAAACGCACTCCAGAGCCGTTCCGAATACGTTTCTGCATGCAGGTTTTTAACGCGTTCCAGGTGCGTTTCCGGATGCATTTCAGGTGCTTTTTTTCCTGTTTTTTAGTGCATTTTTGATGCATTTTACTGCGTTCCAATACAGTCCAGTGCAGGAAAAAGCAACATGTTCTACTTTGTTTTTCTTAAACTGACCACACTGATGTGAACCATGCCATTGGAAACCATATAACCTACTTTCCATGCGTTTTTGATGCAGAAAAAAACAGCACTGGACTACATGTGGTGTGAACTGGCACTAAAAGCCAGGTTTCCACTAGTGCAACTTTTCCTGCAACTTGGGACTGCAAAGTCGCATGACAAGTTGTACCCCATGATTTCCAATGAGTGCCAATCATATCTGTGCGACTTTCCTGCACTACTTTGGTCCCACTTTGATGCGACTTGAGGTCCATAGACCTCAAGGATACACAGGCATTGCTTCAAGTCGCATCAAAATCACGGCAAATAGTCGCGCGACTTTCAGATCACAATAGTGGAAACCTAGCCTAATAGTATTTAAATGTAAGTCATTAGCGCCCGATCGCACTAGAATGCCTGTTCTGTGTTTCCTACACAGCATTCAAAACGCACTGTAGCATCAATGTTAAATTAGGCTTTCACACCTGTGCGACTTTTCATGCATCTTTGGACATCAGAGTCGTATGACAAGTCGTACCCCATGATTCCCAATGAGTACCATTCATATCTGTGCGACTTCAATTTGCACCGACTTCAAAGTAGCCCCTGCATTACTTTGGTCCGACTTGAGGGCCCATTCACACCTGAGCGTTTTAAGCTCATAAAACGGTAATATCAAAAGTTAAAAAACGCCCAACAAGCAAAATCCCATTCATTTAATGCGAGTTGAGGTCTATAGACCAAGTTTATACAGGCATTCCCTGAAATTGCAGCCACAAAATCACAGCAAAATCGCAGTAAAATTGCGCGACTTTCAATTTGTGGCAGTGTGAAAGAGGCCTTAATGATACCGCAAATGCAGATTGAAAACACAATGGGAAGATTGTAGTCTCACTAGTGTGAGAGGAGCAAAGTCGTGCAACTTGCACTGCGACTTCACAGTGTGACACTGATGCGACTTTTAGGTCCAGTTCACACTGCCGTGACTTTGAAGCTGAAGTTGCACCAAAAAGTAGGCAGGCGGCGTGCTCTCAAAGTCAGAGTGCATGTCACAGCAGTATGAACCGGACATATATGTGAGACTTTGATCTGACATTCCCTGGACCCAAAATCGCATCAAAAGTGAGACCAAAGTATTGCAGGAAACAAAGAAAAAAAGTAGTGCAGCGACTTCAGCAGTATCAGTAGGAATGACTCTCAGACATTCATTAAATTTCACATGCCCAGTGACTTGGGATCTCACAAGTCGGATCCCAAGTCGCAGAAGTGTGAAAGGAGCCTAGGCTCCATTCACACTTCTGCAACTTGTCATGCGACTTTGGACACAAAGTCTCACGGCAAGTCGCAGCCCATGTATTTCAATGGATGCCATTAAAATCCATGCAAATTAAAGCCCCAATGATGTTAAAAAGGTTCCTGCGCAACTTTAATGCGACTTGCGCGCCACAGACTGCAATGTAAACTCTCAGGCTTGGTTTACACTGCCACGACCTGAAAGTCAGACGACTGGGTAATCTTCCTGTAATGCCGGATCCAAATCACCTCAAATACAGATGAGGATCTGACTTGGAGGCGACTTCCATTAAAGTCCATGGGCATGAGTCGCATAGAAGTCGCCTTGAAGTAGTACAGGAACCTTTTCTAAAGTTGGAGCGACTTCATCAGTAGTGCTAAATAAAACTGCTCTCATTGATTAACATGGGATTTCGCAGGTCATGCGACTTGGGGTCTCACAAATCGGATCCCAAGTCACAGCAGTGTGAACCGAGCCTCAAAAGTCAAATGAAAGTCGCATCTTAATATCAATGTGACAGCTGTGCAACAGTTCTGCAACAGTCAACAGCCAGAGTCGCAACGCAAATCACATAACTTTGGAGCCTTACTAAAACTAGGGAGTGCAACATCTGGTGCCGCTGTGCATGGTAGCCAATCAGCTTCTATCTTCAGCTTCTTCAGTTAAGCTTTCACAATAAGACCTAGAGGCTGATTTTCTATGCAGAGCTGCACCAGATTTTGCACTCTCCAGGTTTAGTAAATCTCCCCCAGTGTGTTTGCGGCACCAGATCGCATGGTACACAAGTGCGTTGTTTTTTTTTTTACAGTAGTACATGTACTACTTGTGGTGCGATCCAGTGCGATTCGGCCCATTCAAAATGAAGAGGCTCAAAAACGCATCCCGCTGCACGTGAAACACACAGGATCGGCCTGGGGGCCGGTTCACACCAGGAATCACACAGGAATGCGCTGTGTGCTCCTGTGCGATTCACGTGCGATCTGGGTGTACATGCACTACTTTATAAAACACACAGGAGTACCATGCGATCCGTTGCAGGCAAACTCACTGCAATTGCAACCAGCATTTGGGGTGTCATTAGGTTAACAATGACACCCGATGGCAACTGCAGTGCGTTTTGAGCACGGTACAGGAAACTCGCACGGAACGCAGGTCTCCCGCACCACATTCTGGTGTAAATGGGCCCTTAAAGTAGTTGTAAACTCTAGGGGCTCATTTACACTTGTGGTTTGGGGGGGCACACCTATGCGATCCGATTCTGGTTCTGCGCAGATGCCATGCAATTGTAGCCATACAGAATAAATGGCTCGAATCGCACTGCTGCAGAATCGCATGTGATTTTTACAGAAATGCAGTGCGATTCCTGTCCAAATTGAATGTGGTTCCCACACTGCATCAGTGTGAAGCGGCACTTAGCCTTTATGCGGACATTGCATCCAATGTGCAGGACTGAAGCACAAAGACGCTTTAATTTTTATGTAATATTTATTTGGTAGCCCTTTGACGCACAGGGGACACTTTATTTATGAAACATTTATTTTATAATTATCATATATGTTGGTTTTAAGGCCCCTTTCACACTTGTGCGACTTGTCATGTGACTTTGGACCCTAAAGTCGCATCCCATGTTTTCCCATGAGTACCGTTCAGATCGGTGCGACTAAAAGTCGCAGCAACTGTTAAAGTAGTTCCTACTCTACATTGGCCTGACTTTCATGCGACATGAGAGCCATAGACTTCAATGTAAACCCTCAAAAGTTGCATGAAAGTCGCACCTGAATGTTATACATGCCATTTGTGTGCGACTTTGAAGAGCACACACAGTGACACAGTCAAAGCCGCACTCATCCAAAGTCGCACCAAAGTTGCAACTGAAATCACACGATTTTGAAGTCGCACAAGTGTGGAGCCTAAAAGAATGCTACACTGATGTTCATTAATAGTTTATTAAAAGAAATAAAAGCTGATTCAACCCTCTAACTGCTACACCTGCAGGGCAGCTTGTTCTATTAAAAAACACAGATTGCTGGCAGGATGATTAGGTGAAAAGATAAAGAAAATCTAAAAAGAAAACTAAAGCAGCCATCACATCTAAGAATTGGTAAGCAGCAATTTAATAAAGGTTTGCTGTTGGGTTTAATGCAGCTTTAAAGTGGTTCTAAAGCCCAAAGATTTTTTAACCTTAATGCAATCTATGGGTTAACGCAAAGCTCGAAAAACCCAGGCGTCAGGTCGCCATGGCAACTGGAAATTGCTCCTGGGCTACACTGCAGCAGCGGTCAGGATTCCCCCCCATGTGGCCCCCCCAGTAGGTGCGTGGACTAAGGCAGAGTTGGCTGATAATTGAGGCTGCGGCATTGCAGCGTGCTAGAGTGGGATACCCGCTCCTTTGTGCGATCCGGCGTCCTCCTCTGGTGGGTGGGGCTATGAAAAATGCCGCTGAGGGCTTCCCTTGCCAAGTCTCACTGCCTGCCCACCTCCAACATCTACTTCCCAGTTTGACAGCTGGGTGCTGGGGTTGCAGGCTTTATCTATGGCCCTTTCCTTACCGCCAGTGAGTGGACAAGTACCGCCGCCCTGCCAGTGCTGCCTCATCAGGGCCCATCAGTGCCATCTCACCAGGGTCGCCTCGCCAGTGGCCACCAGACCAGTGCCCGTCAGTGCAGCCACCTCCAGTGCCCGTCGGTGCAGCCACCTCCAGTGCCCGTCGGTGCAGCCGCCTCACCAGTGCCCGTCGGTGCAGCCGCCTCACCAGTGCCCGTCGGTGCAGCCGCCTCACCAGTGCCCGTCGGTGCAGCCTCACCAGTGCCCGTCGGTGCAGCCTCACCAGTGCCCGTCGGTGAAGGAGAAAAATTACTTATTTGCAAAATTTTATAAACTAAAAAAAAAAAAAAGTTTATTTTTTACATTTTCGGTAGTTTTGCCCGGTTTTCTTTTGCCTGGAGTTGGGCTGTAAGTAGTGGATGTGTATAGATTGTTGGAGACTAAGGCGATCATTAAGTGTCACTTTAAGCAAGGATTCTACTCTCTGACCGATGGCCAGTAGATCAATCAAAATATGGAACAGCAATAAATGTATCAATGTGAAAGTCACTTTTAGCAAAGAACTGAGAAAATTCTACAGAAATCCTTTAAAAGCTGAACTCCGCTTCTGACTTCCACTGCATTTCCCTTCTAATTGCCATAGCCGAGAGACGAGCGGAGGTCGTTTATTCATCACACCGCGGCGGCGGTTTTTAAATCATTTTTGTGCGCAAGTGGGTGGCTGGTACTGTGCAAGCGAGCGTTTAGGAATGAAAACCAAAGTCTAATTAAACATAAAACACCCCGCGCCGTACTTACTGCGCCTTTATATTTCAAATGACACCATTTCCCCCAAATGGCTGTGACTGGGTAATGATTGGTTAATACGCGCCAAGCTCACGGAAAACCCCGGGCCAAATGTGAAGATTTTCTACATGAAAAATCATTGAGCAGCTAGGAATGCCAGCACACTTCCAGATGAGCTGCTAAAAGGCTGCCAGGTTATGTGGTGCCAACAAAAACAAGAGGTGCGGGCAGATTACAGAAAGACTCCACTACGGGAGTCAGAGAAGCTAAAGAGGAACTCTGCCGGGACACAGAGGCCACCGATTGTTTCCAAATGACAGAAATCTCCAATTACAAAGTAGACTTTTATCTCTTTTACTTGTAATGGGGGAGGGGCCAAAGTGAGATTCAGGACCCAAAATCTTGATGCATTCTGTGTCTTTGTCCAACTCCTAATTTAAGGAGAACTCCAGGCAAATGGAATACCAGTCTTTGACCCCGTTAAAGTGTGATACCTGAAATATTTAGGTTTTTTTCCTATGTGTGTGTTCATATTTGTATCCTATAATCCATAATTTCGATCATTTTCATGTACGTCTGCCATCTGAAGTACCTGGTTGCTCCTGCCAATCACCTTTCTTCCTTGTTCTAAATCAGTGGTCTCCAATCTGTGGTCCTTTGCTTACCTTTATCTGACCCATGAGGCACTATTCCACCAGCTGACACCAATGTTAGGGCACTATTATAGCAACTGACACCAATGATGGGGCACTATTCCACCAATTGATGCCAATAATGGGACACTATTCCATCAATACCAATGATGAGGCACTATTCCACCAACTGACACGGCACTATTCCACCAACTGACATGGTGCTATTCCGCCAACTGACATGGCACTATTCCGCCAACTGACACCCATGATGGGGCACTATTCCACCAACTGACACCCATGATGGGGCACTATTCCACCAACTGACACCCATGATGGGGCACTATTCCACCAATTGATACCAATGATGGGACACTATTCCATCAAATGATACCAATGATGGGGCACTATTTCACCAAATGATACCAATGATGGGGCGTCATTCTTCTAATCAATATCAACAATGGGGCACTATTCCACCAATTGATACCAATGATGGGGCACTATTCAACCAGCTGACAGCAATGATGTGGCACTATTCCACAAATTGATACCAATGATGAGGCACTATTCCACCAGCTGACACTAATGATGAGGCACTATTCCACCAACTGACACCAATGATGAGGCACTATTCCACCAACTGACACCAATGATGGGGCGCCATTCTTCTAATTATCAACAACAATGGGGCACTATTCCACCAACTGACACCAATGTTAGGGCACTATTATAGCAACTGACACCAATGATGGGGCACTATTCCACCAATTGATGCCAATAATGGGACACTATTCCATCAATACCAATGATGAGGCACTATTCCACCAACTGACACGGCACTATTCCACCGACTGACATGGTGCTATTCCGCCAACTGACATGGCTCTATTCCGCCAACTGACATGGCACTATTCCGCCAACTGACATGGCACTATTCTGCCAACTGACATGGCACTATTCTGCCAACTGACATGGCACTATTCCGCCAACTGACATGGCACTATTCCGCCAACTGACATGGCACTATTCCACCAACTGACATGGCACTATTCCATCAACTGATACCCATGATGGGGCACTATTCCACCAACTGACACCAATGGTGGGGCATCATTCTTCTAATTATCAATATTAACATTGGGGCACTATTCCACCGACACCAATGATGAGGCACTATTCCACCAACCAATGATGGGGCGCCATTCTTCTAATTATCAGTATTAACAATGGGGCACTATTCCACCAATTAAAACCAATGATGGGGGCACGATTTCTCTCATTAAAACCAATGATGGGGCACTATTAATCCCATTAAAATCAATGAGGAGGCACTGATGCTAGGGCATTTTTTACTCCCATTGCCAACTGCCCCCCCCCTTTAAAGTCTGAAGAAGTGGTCCTGTGCTTAGAAAGTTTGGAGACACCTGTTCTAAACTGACCACACAAAGCACATAAACTAATCTGTTGGTCAGGTTTGATCTTTAGGCTGGCCATTCAGAGCTACAGGACACAGCATGCCTGGATTGGGTAATTTGGTCAATTCTTTTAGCTTTCCCCATGACTCAGAATCTAGAAACGTCAGTGCAGCACTGCATGAAAGATGCAAGGGTGTGCCTGGAGTTCAGGAACTCATTGACCTTTTATACACACACACACTAATTACAAGCAAACAGATGACAGGTGAGGATGGTTACCTTTAATAGCAATTCAAACCCCTTTGTGTCAACTTGTGTGCATGTTATCAGGCCAAAATCACCAGGGTATGTAAACTTTTGATCAGCGTCAATCATGATTTGGTGTTATCCATATTCTCTGAAAGACCATAACTGTATTAGAAAGGGTCTAACAGCGGCCTTCAAACCTTGGCCCTTTGCTTTCTTTTAACCAGCCCTTGGGGCGCCATTTCATCCACTGTTACCAACAATGGGGCACTATTCCTCCCAATGATACCAATGAAGGGGCACAATTTCATCCAATGACACCAACAATGGGACACAATTCCTTCCACTGAGACCCAAAAAGGGGCATTTTCTCCTTTATATAAAAGTAAATAGAAGAAAGCATTGTAATGAAACATTTAGCTTCGGCTTTAAAGCGGTTGTCTACCCTTTTTGTTTACTTTTACCTACAGGTAAGCCTAGAATAAGGCTTACCTGTAGGTAAAATGAATATCTTCTAAACCTGTATGGTTTAGAAGATATTCCCTTTCCAATTTAATAAATCGTTACGGCGCATGCGCCGTGTATGTTCCGGCGCATGCGCCGTATATGTCTCGGCAAAAGCCGGCATTCGTTCCGGACCCTGCCGGGGAAAACGAGCCCCGCGCGCATGCGCGGGGGTGACGTCTCGCGGCTCCGGCCAGTCACAGCGCCGGAGCCGCGTACCCGGAAGCAAGATCCGGGTGAAGATGTCCGCTGCCACGGAGGGGACCAGGCGGCTCGGTCGGATCTTCGTTCAAGGTGAGTATTTCATAATGAGCTAGTATGCGGTGCATACTAGCTCATTATGCTATTATCTTGCAGGTTTTTATTTTTTTTAAAAAAAAAATTTGAGTAGACAACCGCTTTAAGGATGCTGGCTAAAGCACAGCAGAAAAGCAGAAAGATGAAGTGGAAAAAAAAAGAAGGTTCCGCAATGTTCTTCCTTGTCAAACACAATCTCACTCTGTAAATAGTCTGTCAACGATTGGGGAAAAGAGAAACAGCCAGATCAGTTCTCAGAGTTGGATGAGCTTGCTTCTGTAAAACCCAGAACTTTAGAGAATTGCCGACTTTAGCCCATCATAGCACACTGAGAGTAGTCGTTTTAGTTCACGCAGGGCCGGCTCTACCACTAGGCAGAGTAGGCGGCCACCTAGGGCGCCACTACCACCAGGGGTGCCCATCCACTGTTGATCCGTCACTGCTCTGCATCAATCACTCCATGTCACTGGAGAGCCACGGCTGGCAGCACCTAAAATGAGGCGGATCCAGGGGCACAGGTGCGGGCCTGTGGACCACGGCTAAAGAAATGGGTAGAAAGGCTCTGCAAAAAATCACTACCTCCGCCATCGTATAAATTGACAGGGCAAAGGGGCTGGAGTCAGGGGCAGAGCCAAAGGGGGGAGGCAAAATGAGGTTTCGCCTAGGGTGTCAAAAATCCTTGCACCAGCCCTGAGTTCACGGAATCGTCTTGTCCTCTATTTTGGGATTAGACCCCTTTATAAGGGAACCGGTCATGGAAGAAAAAAGGGCTGCCTAAAGCTGCCCATAGATGGACTGAAATTTGGCTGGGTCAGCAGGGATCTGCCAGACTTCTATCTATGTATGGCCGTTTCTGCTCAACAGAAGTCTAACGATCGACCTCTATGGAACAAAAATGTTGGAAGATTTTTTAATGATCAGCAACTGTAGCCACTGATCAGTGCATTCCAGTAGTGAAGGAGTCCTATGATAAAGGAAACCATGAAAACTGCGCAAATGTGCTAAAACCCCAAAAAACAAAAACAAGCTGCAAACACAAAAAGAAGAGATCCCTCTTAGTATCAAAAACAACAATATACTGTGTTGTGGTAAAAAAAAACAAATCATGCAGGAATAAATTCTGAATATTCAAATGAACTCCATATAATAATATATAAATAAAATGACAAAAAGAACAAGTAAATGTGTGAACGTTAAAAGTTCAAAAATAATTGCAAAGGAAAAACAATAAGATGTACAGCGCCTCGAAAAAGTATTCATACCCCTTGAAATTTTCCACATTTTGTCATTTTACAACCAAAAACGTAATGTATTTTATTGGGATTTTATGTGATGGACCAACACAAAGTGGCACATAATTGTGAAGTGGAAGGAAAATGATAAATGGTTTTCACATTTTTTACAAATAAATATGTGAGCAGTGTGGGGTGCATTTGTATTCAGCCCCTTTTCTCTGATACCCCTAACTAAAATCTAGTAGAACGAATTGCCTTCAGAAGTCACCTAATTAGTAAATAGAGTCCACCTGTGTGTAATTTAATCTCAGTATGAATACAGCTGTTCTGTGAAGTCCTCAGAGGTTTGTTAGAGAACCTCAGTTAGCAAACAGCATCATGAAGGCCAAGGAACACACCAGACAGGCCAGAGATAAAGTTGTGGAAAAGTTTAAAGCAGGGTTAGGTTATAAAAAATATCCCAGGTTTTGAACATCTCACGGAGCTCTGTTCAATCCATAATCTGAAAATGGAAAGAGTATGGCACAACTGCAAACCTACCAAGACATGGCCGTCCACCTAAACTGACCGGCCGGGCAAGGAGAGCATTAATCAGAGAAGCAGCCAAGAGGCCCATGGTAACTATGGAGGAGCTGCAGAGATCCACAGCTCAGGTGGGAGAATCAGTCCTCAGGACAACTATTAGTCGTGCACTCCACAAATCTGCCCTTTATGGAAGAGTGGCAAGAAGAAAGCCATTGTTGAATGAAAGCCATAAGAAGTCCCATTTGCAGTTTGCAAAAAGCCATGTGGGGGACACAGCAAACGTGTAAGAAGGGGCCCTGGTCAGATGAGATCAAAATGTAACTTTTTGGCCTAAAAGCAAAATGCTATGTGTGGCGGAAAACGAACACTGCACAACTCCCTGGACACACCATCCACACCGTGAAACATGGTGGTGGCAGCATCATGTTGTGGGGATGCTTTTCTTTAGCAGGGACAGCGAAGCTGGTCAGAGTTGATGGGAAGATGGATGGAGCCAAATACAGGGCAATCTTAGAAGAAAACCTGTTAGAGTCTGCAAAAGACTTGAGACTGGGGCAGAGGTTCACCTTCCAGCAGGACAACGACCCTAAACATACAGCCAGAGCTACAATGGAATGGTTTAGATCAAAGCATATTCATGTGTTAGAATGGCCCAGACCTAAATTCAATATGAGAATCTGTGGCAAGAATTGGAAATTGCTGTTCACAGACACTCTCCATCCAATGTGACAGAGCTTGAGCTATTTTACAAAGAAGAACGGGCAGAAATGTCCTCTCTAGATGTGCAGCACTGGTAGAGACTCCCAAAAAGACTTGCAGCTGTAATTGCAGGGAAAGGCGGTTCTACAAAGTATTGACTCAGGGGGGCTGAATACAAATGCCCCCCAAACTTTTCAGATATTTGTAAAAAAATTGAAAACCATTCATCATTTTCCTTCCACTTCACAATTATGTGACACTTTCTGTTGGTCCATCACATAAAATCCCAGTAAAATACATTTATGTTTTTGGTTGTAGCGTGATAAAATGTGGAACATTTCAAGGGGTATGAATACTTTTTCAAGGCCCTGTAGATGCCCAGAGGTGTGCACAACAAACTCACATTTTTCTTCCAGAAAAAGGTGCCAACAGTATCCTCCGTCACCGGACACAGTGACAAAATGCAGGCTTACTCTGATGTCCCCCTTATTCAGAGCGGTCACCAAAAGCTTAGGCCGAAATAATAAAGCTTCAATGGTGCTTACAGACACTCCACAGAGCGTAAAATACCATCTAGTATGTTTATTGATCAGAGAATTGCACTCACATGTGTATAAAAACAAAGCACATTAAAAAAAAAAATCACCAAACTAGCAAACAGTGGCTACTTCCAGTACATGATGACGTCAGCAGGAGGCTCCGACCAACGCATTTCGTCAAAGGGCGTCCTGCTGTCAGAATACAATAGCACAGTGGGGAGGATTCCTCCATCTACCTTGCTTATGTGAAGGGGGGAATCAACAGACTTGGTGACCCCGCTAACAATTAGAAATACCAAACAACGTTCTTAAAATGGAAAAAGGACATAGTACTTCCCCCAACAATGCCTTTATCTGCTTTTCACTCCAGAAGGATGGCACCATCTTTGTTCAGCCATCACCCAGGTTCATTATCCATTCCTGCATTGAGAAGTTGGTCATACATGGATCGTAATTCAGCCACTTTAGCAGGGACTGGCTGAATTTCAATCCACCCGCTCCTGTTTGATAGAAGTTAATCGAACGACCAACATCTGTTGAACGGGAATGCAGCAAAACGTTTGTGGATCAGCCACTGCAGCCGCTGATCAGAGTATTCGGATAGCTGAAGAGTCCCGCTGTCAGAATACAATGGCACAATGGGGAGGATTCCTCCATTCCAAGTCCATTGTTTGTATGGAATCTATTCTATTTTGTTTGTTCAGCCTGCTGGCTGAATGAAAAAAAATATTCTATAGGCAGCCTTAGGCCAGCCATACATTATACAAATTTTCTTTAGATTTACAAAAAACATATAATAGAAGGTCAACCCTAAACACTTTCAATGTGTATGCAATCAGGCAGGCCCTTACACTACATAGAAGGTAAATCTAAAGGAAAATGAACAAGAAAATGGTTTAATGCACGGCCAGCTTTAGAGATGACATAGTCATGTAAATCCTATGCAGTTCTCAGTTGAGTTTACAAATGTCGGACACAGATCAGCCCCTGGAAAAGGGAAAAGTGCTGGAAGTCGCACATCTCTGCAAAACCCCATAAGGTGGTGTATGACATGACAGCCCCTGCCTGGGCTCCAACCAGGCCACACCCCCAATGTGCTTCACTCCGCCCACAGAGCTTCGCCATGGGGATGTTCTTATATGTCATACATCTCCTTACAGGGTTTTGCAGAGATGTGCAACTTCGAGGACTTTTCCATTAGATGTCTGGAGCTGGGGCGAGCTCTGTGCTTGTCTGCACCTCAAGTGGTTGCTATATAAGAGGACCCGGCGGAGCCTTGATCGGTCAATTTGGTTTGGGTCACATCAGTACCTGCCTCCAGTAGGAGCTGTAAAGAGGAGACTGAGGAAATGCTCCTTCCTGGCTGCAGCAGATTTATAATATTTTCCTAGACTGGACAAAGTCACTTTCCGACAGCATGCCGATAAGTGGCAATCCACACAGGAGACATCTACACTGATAGCAAGGGCACTGATCGTCATTGTCCTGATCATCAATGTAGTCCCGTCAGTGTCCACCAGTGCCCACCACTGCCTGCCCGTCAGTGCCCACCACTGCCTAACCGTCAGTGCCTCTCCACCAGAGCCTGACCATCAGTGCCCACCAGAGCCTGACCGTCTGTGCCCACCAGAGCCTGACCGCCAGTGCCTGCCTGTCAGTGCCCATCAGTTCCCACCGTCAGTGCCTCCCCACCAGTGCCCAACAGTGATGACCTTCGTGCCCAACAGTGGAGCCTCATCAGTGCCCATCAGTGTAGCCTCATCAGTGCAGTCTCATCAGTGCCACCAAATCAGTGCACATGAGTGAAGGAGAAAAATTACTTGTTTATAAAATTTTATAGCTAAAACTAAGAAAAGCCACCAAAAGTTGCATGACAGCACAATTGCCATTCAAATTGTGACATCACTGAAAGCTGGCCTGGGCAGGAAGGGGGTGACAGTGCCAGGTAGGCAAGTGGTTAAAGCTGAAAATTGCCTTTTGAAACTCATTGGCTGAGCTGTTTGTTTTCTGCAGGAATGAGAGAGGAATAAACATATAAAAGAACGGGCGTACGTTAGACGGGTCAGGACCTAGGAGGATGGAAGGAGCCAGCTTGTCATAGAAAGCACATCTCACACATGGTGACCCCCCCAGCCCATCTCAGTCCTCAGCCTCTCCTGGTTTGGAAAGCAGACGCCTGCGGCTCTCTGAACAAAGGAAGCCGGGCGATGCGTTTGCTTGTTTGGAATGTAAACAATGAAAGCGTCCTTTCCTGCTGAGTAAGACGGCTCTTTGAATGCAGCGAGGCCCCTCCCTGACTTCCAGGTACGAATCTTCCAGCTGAAAGGGGAGATTTAAAGGGCATCTAAACACCCGGGACAAACATTGAATACATTACAGCTTACCAGTCCTTAGGACATGGTGGCTGCATCCATCTACTTCATTCCAGTCTATTCTTCATTTTCACCTGTGATCCTGCCAGTAACACACTTCCTGTGCTAGGATGACAACGCTCACTCACCACACTGCATCTAGGGAGGAGCCGTGTTGTTACTCATAGCTGCTTTTTTGATTTGGACTACAAACATTCCCCCGCTCTTAGCTCCACACCAGAGAGGGGAGGGGTTCTGTAGTCCTCAAAGATGGCATTGAATGTAAGCTCCCATTCACACCTTTGTCATGCAATTCCCGAAGCACAACAATGCTTAAAACAGTATTTTAAAAAAGGCAAGCGGTCAGCCAGGAAAAAAAAAAAAAAAAACAGTAAATCTCATCGCCAGGAGCCCACAAAAGTGAAGCCCCCGCTCCTGAACACACGGTTGTGGCGGCAATGACATCAGCGCGCAGGCCCCTCCCGACGTGTTTCGTGCGCAAGCACCTTATCAAGCCTCTCTTATATCTTGTCTTATATTATATTGCAGCTTACCAATTCTTAGATGTGATGGCTGCGTTTTCTTTTTTAGACTTAGGCCGGCCATAGACAGCTTGAATTTTCAGCAGGAACCGTTCGAGATTCAAACAGTGTGTGGGCAGGCTGAATGTACCAAATTAAATCGATCAACTTAGGTACAACCAGCCTGCCAGATTCAGATTGCAATTATCGCTAGCGGCTGCTATAACCAAAAATCATTGTCTTCTCCCGGCAGGGGCGGCTCAGTAGGAGGGAATCCCTTGTCAGCACTGTCTGTATAGATGGGGGAATCATGCAAATTTCTGTCCTGCACCGTCTATGGCCTGCCTTACTTCCTTCTATTTTCATCAGGTGATCTGGCCAGTAAGTCTGTTTTTCAAAAGAACACGCTCCCTTGCATATGTATAAAGTTACAGGGAGGAGGCAAACCACTGACAAGGGTGATTTCAATGACCATCTCTTATTTATATAAACCCTGTCTCAAAAGGATAAAAAAAAAGGTTTGCTGTAACTGGTTATAAATTGTTAAGAGGAGTTTGCCTTCTATTTGTTAGTGTTTTTAAATCTGCTAGTACATCTAGTAGTACAATGCTACTGTTCAAAGGCGCCCCCTATGCTTCTCTATCCAAAGTGGAGACACTCCAATACAGGAGGTGTGTTTTTGGCCAGATCACCAGGTGTAAAAGAGGGGGGAAAGCCTAAAAAATAAATGGATGTCACCATGCAAGTGTCTCAAGCCGTCACTCAGCCGTTACAAATAATCCCATAATTTGCCCAATATTTTTTTTTCCTATGACTCCATTCTTGAGGTTGTAATATAGTATTGTCCTTGAAAACCTTAAATGGAAATTATAAGATTACGGCCACTAGATGGCGCTGATGATCACAGGAAATAAATGTATTTGGCAAATACAATTTTTTGGCAAGAATGATATTTTTGACATCACTCAAGCAGATAACAAAATGCTTTAAAAAGAATATTTAACAAAACAAAAGGGACCCAATCATTGACATTTACATACCATTTAAAGACCAACTCTGCACTGCAAGGATTAATCACTAGTTTTGTGTAGTGGAGAGGCAAAGTCATTTTACTTACCTGATCCCCCACTCCCCAGGCAGATGGTGCTCCCCCACAATCCGGTTATGGACTGTCTCTCTGAGTCAGCGTGACCAATGCAAGGCTATGGACCCTACTTTGGCCTTGAGGACCTTAGACTGTAGGGGTAGAAGATGCTGCGGGGAGGAGTGGAGGATCGAGTATGTAAATCTTCTTTACTGGTCTAGACCAAAATGAGCAATTAACCCTTGCCATGCAGGGATGACTTTTAGTTGCCCAGAGTTGGGCTTTAAGTCTAGACAGATGAAGGGCCCATCCAGCGCCATGGCCGATGCGGTGACATCACTGGAAAAGCTCAGTCACCATCACTAAGTTCCTGGAAGAATCGGCTTTACAGAAACAAAGGACTTGCACAAACAATGAGCGGCCAGCGTGGCTGAAATTCCCCCGGGTTCAGCTAGATGACACAGACTGTCAGGGCCTGAGGACGATCGCTGGTATCGGGGCGATGGCGGCTGAAGCACAAACAGACACGGCCTCGGGCCATAAGCTGCTGGCTTGTGTAAATGCCTCTGCGACATTTCTAAGTTTACATTTGTAGTGGATCACAGACTTGTAGAAGACGGAGTGTGGAAAACCTTTGCTTCATCTAGGCTGTCCATTTATCTTTCTTATTAGTGCTTGTCTAAGGAGAGATCCTCCATTTATCCCAGGCTTGTTTAAAGGTCAACTCCATCCATAACTATTATTTTAGTCCTGTGAGTTGTCTGGGATGTAGAATCGTATTCTGGGCTCGGTCCTCTATCGGGAACTCAAATGACGAGATTCTACGCGAAGGCTGGGTTCAAATCTTTGCGTGTCGGGAACGTGCGCAGGATTGCATGCTTTCCCGACATCCAGAGATATGCAAAGCCATTGTTAATATCATCACCACTCATCTGAAAACTTGCGGTTCAGTGTAGCACGTAAAAACAAAAAGTCAGGAGTGTGTCTATGGGAATGTTTGACCATTCTTCCAGAAGCACATTTGTGAGGTCAGGCACTGATGTTGGATGAGAAGGCCTGGCTCACAGTCTCCACTCTAATTCATCCCAAGGGTGTTCTATCAGGTTGAGGTCGGGACTCTGTGCAGACCAGTCAAGTTCCTCCACTCCAAACTCACTTGCCCTTGCTTTTTGCACTGGCCCAAATCATTTGGTGGGGGGGAAGGTATTATGGTGTGGGGTTGTTTTTCAGGGGTTGGGCTTGGCCCCTTAGTTCCAGTGAAGGGAACTCTTAAGGCGTCAGCATACCAAGACATTTTGGACAATTTCATGTTCCCAACTTTGTGGGAACAGTTTGGAGATGGCCCCTTCCTGTTCCAACATTACTGCACACCAGTGCACAAAGCAAGGTCCATAAAGACATGGATGAGCGAGTTTGGGGTGGAGGAACTTGAGTCCCAGTGGTGGCCGGTTCACAAGGGGTGCAGGGGCACCGTCCCCCCCAACTGGGTGACCGTGCTCTGTGTGGAACACCAGACCAACAGGTCTCTACCAGGTCCATCAACCCCTCACAAGCATGTGACCACAGCCCGAGGCCCCAATTAGCCAGTTTCATGTTGTGCCCCGAACCCTGCGATACCAGCGAATCGGCATCAGCTTTCAGCTTCCTGCCTCGGCCAATAAGGACAGGAGGCTGAAGACCGGGGCAACGCAGAAGCTGTGGCCCCGGGGGAGCAGTGACCACTGGTCTCCGTCCGTAGGGTGAGTGCAGACCTGGAGGGGCCTGCCTGTGCCCCCGCCCCCCCCCCAAAACCCCCCTCCAACACCAGCCGCCACTGAACAGTCCTGATCTCAACCCAATTGAACACCTGTGGGGTGAAGGAGTGGAGACTGTGAGCCAGGCCTTCTCATCCAACATCAGTGCCGGACCTCACAAATGCACTTCTGGAAGAATGGTCAAACATTCCCATAGACACTCCTAAACCTTGTGGACAGCCTTCCCAGAAGAGTTGAAGCTGTTATAGCTGCAAAGGGTGGGCCAACTCAATATTGAACCCTACGGACTAAGACTGGGATGCCATTAAAGTTCATGTGCCTGTAAAGGCAGGCGTCCCAATACTTTTGGTAATATAGTACATTTTCCTTACACTATGGCATGCTGGTGATGCTTTGATGTTAGCGCCATACATTTGATTTCCACTGATGAACCCGCAATGTTTGGTGTTCCTACACTTTGCACTGAATTACATGACTAACAATGACTTCTCAGGGGGATTCCCCATAATAGATAAACTCACACAGGTTTAATAGCTGCAAGAGTGTGAGCCAAACTGAGCTGGAAGTGGGAGCGGGTACCTGTCAATACCACCTGCTCCCTCCCTAAAAGAAAAAAGAAAAAGGGCTGCCTGTGTGTAAAAATGTGAAACGCCAAAAAACGCGCCAAACATGGCTTAACGCTGTAACGTGCTTTTGGCCGCGTTTGAACTGTAAAACCGTTAACGTGAATAAACGCAGCTTAACGCTCTCCAAAAAACGCGGCTAAAAGCCGTTTTTAGCGCTGCTTTTTCCTGAGAGCAGCACTAGCGTTTAACCACTTCCCGTCCGCCACCCGCACTCATTCAGGGATAACATCATATGAGGTTGCCCCAGTTCCACGACGCTCACAACGCAACCTCGATCAACAACTAATGACGTGGCTGTTTACCCATGTGATCGGCTGTGTCCAATCACAGCCGATCACATGTAAACACTGACAGAGTGAGGAGAGCCGATCAGCGGCATCTCCACACAGGGATGACTGTACAAATAATCAGATCAGGGCATGGATTATCAGTGCGGTCCATCAGTGCCCAGAAGTGATGCCAATCTGTGCACATTAGTGACGCAAGTCAGTGCTGCCTTTCAGTGCCGCCCATCAGTAAAGAAGAAAAATTACTTTGACTTATTTTTTAGTTTTTTTTTTTTTAGAAAAATAAATACGGCGGTAAATACCACCAAAAGAAAGCTCTATTTGTGTGAAAAAAAAATGATAAAAATGTCATATGGGTACAGTGCCGCAGGACTGATGTCATTTAACCACTTCAGCCCCGGAAGGATTTGCTCCCTTCCTGACCAGGCCATTTTTGATTCGGCACTGCATCACTTTAACTGAGAATTGCGCAGTCGTGCGACGTTGTACCCAAACAAATTTGATGTCTTTTTCCCCACAGAGATTTCGTTGGGGTTTTTTTTGCGCTATAAACAAAAAAAAGACCAACAATTTTGAAAAAAACGAACTTCTTTTTTTTTTTTTTTTTTTTTAATTTATGCTAAAATACATATCCAAAAAAAAAAAATATCTATAAAAAAAAAATGTATTCATCAGTTTAGTCCAATATGTTTTTTTCTACATATTTTTGCTAAAAAAAATTTTTTAAAAATTAAAAACACACAATAGGTGTATATTGATTGGTTTGCGCAAAAGTTATCGCAGCTACAAAATATGGGATAGATTTATGGACTTTATTTTTTTACTGGTAACAGCGGCAATTTGCGATTTTTAGCAGGACTGCGACATTGGAGGACAAATCTAACCCAAATTACACTTTTTGGGGACCAGTGACATTACTACATTGATCAGTGCTATAAAAATGCACTGATCAATGTATAAAATGACACTGGCAGGGAAGGGATTAACACTAGGGGGGGGGGGGATTAACATTATGGGGCGATCAAGGGGTTAACTGTGTTCCCTGGGTGTGTTCTAACTATAGGGGGGTGGGCTGCCAAAGACATGAGAGAGATCGCTGTTCCCAAACACTGGGAACAGCAGATCTCAGACATGTCCCCTGTCAGAACGGGTGCCCCAGGAAGACGTGACCTATCACGAAACATGTAGGGCGGAGCTTACGTGCTGACGTCACCACGCCATACAGTCTATCTGAGGAGGACGGGTTTTGTTTGCTTGTATTTGCCGGCTGTTCAATGCGTTCTTATTGATGCTCAAATGTGAGTACCCTGGATTTTAGCTTATGTTTTAAATAAACTACCATACAGTTTTACACTATGTGGCCCTTATTTTCTTTAATATGTGGTGAGTGATACGGCTGGCCTGGCTTTCTACATCATCCCAGCTGATTCGATGAACCCATAGGAGCAGAGGAGGATATAGATCTCTAGACCCTGCAGAGGGCTATATCTGCAAGCGCTGCTGACCCTTACTAGAGATAGTGGGTCTATTTTTCTGCTAAGGGTGTTTATCCCTTAATTCTTTCACTGAGGTGCCTGTGTGATCGGTGGTGGTGGATAAGTGGATTCAAGCCTCTTCTTTTCCTTTGAATACACACTGGATGTATGACTACTGTTCCTTATAAAGTTCACGGAATTTGGACTGTCACAATTAATGTGTTCTCAAATGAATGTTTTATGGACTTTTTTTGATATTATTATATACACAAAAAAAGAAAAAAATTTTTTCATATATGTTTTGCACAGTTATATGATTTATGGGGTATGATGATTTCATAAGTCTTCATCCCTATCATCATGTCACTTTATGGTTTAATCTATTTTGGTGATTTATATTTGTGTTTGTATTGATGGTTAAGCTAGTGCAACAATCATACTGAATATCTGCTTATTTTATGGTGAAGTATCGCACCCTACATTGTTGCTGCTTTGTTATATATTGCTACTTCTAGCGCGGTATATTCCCTTATATTCCAGAACGGGGGACCTGCTTTGTTTACATTGGCAGATTGCTGTTCTGCCTCTGTACAGAGTGATCGCAGGTCGCCGGTGGACATCGAGTCTGCGGGTCCCAGGGGTGGGCTCCCAAGGCATGCGAGCGCAATCCCACATGCACGGACCAATGTACAGGTACGTTGATTTGCGCAGGAGAGCCGACTTGCCGTCGTATAATGATGGTGGCTGGTCGGCAAGTGGTTAAAGTATGAGCACTGAAAGCTGAAAATTGGCCTGGGCAGGAATAAACTAAATTATTAATGTATCTTAAATAAAAAGCTGTCTTTAGATAGATGTTTACTTCAGAATAATTTTATTAAAATAAATTTGATAAAAATCCAAAAAAATCCAATTTAAATTAAAAAAATAAAAAATAAAATAATATATATATATATATATATATATATATATATATATATATATATATATATATATATATATATATATATATATTTTAATCAATGATTTTTATCCACCCTGATAACCGTGCAGCTCTGCAAAGTAGGAAGCAAAGCATGCAAATATAATGTGCAAATATGGCTGCCCCGATGTACATCTATAATTACAAACTATACAAGAGGTAAGCTATTAAAAACCTGAACATACAGTGATAACATTTTTATATCAAGCTATTTTTTTTTTTCTTCTGACACATTCACATCAAATAGATTAAATACTCCCTTTAAGTCTCATACAGAAAAAAAAATCAAATGTACCAAATGCACACATGGTGAGTTTTTATGAGTTTGCACAATGCAAAACTCTTTTGTTAGGACATAAAAGCACATGTGAAAGTTCATACAATTATAAATGTCAGACGTATTGCTGGTTGTGTGTGGGTGTAATAGAGCTCCACTGGGTCTTGCTACAATGAAGTGAAATCCGATTGGTTAATACAGATTTCTGCACTTAGCCTAATATCTTCATTGCCTTACTGAATAAACCTAGAAAAGCTGCAATCACATCATATAGGAGACGCACGACTTTTACAATAACCTTCCGCTAACATGGCTGACAGTGCGGATATGCAGTAATTTGAAGGGTGACCCCTTACTAATCTGTTCATTGTGCTCTCTATTGATTTATAATCCCCAGGCAGCCCTCGGTCTAATAAGGTGGCACCTCGGTAATAACTGGAAGGCAGCTTTCATTATCCGCACCTTATTTGTAAGAAGTGGCCAAGCCTCATAAAGTCTAGACTTTACTTGGGCTGCTGTCAGAGATTTAGCAGGCACCAGATTGTACGAGGCTCCATCTCCCGCTAGTGTATAGAGAGGGGGCGCTGGGACTGCAGATGGTGGCACAATATCCACGTCTGCTCAGACAACTCCAGGAAGATGCTTTTGATGTACCGCTAATCGGGCAATGTCAATTTTTTGTTGTAGGTCATGGCTACGCCAAGTATCTTCAGACAAACCTGCCAGCTTCTTCTCAGGAAAGATCTGGCTATAAGGTGAAATGAGATCCAGAGAGCAGCTTGGTGGTACATATTTCTGAAGGTGAAATGAGGTCCAGAGAGCAGCTTGGTGGTACATATTTCTGAAGGTGAAATGAGGTCCAATGAGCAGCTTGGTGGTACATATTTCTGAAGGTGAAATGAGGTCCAGAGAGCAGCTTGGTGGTACATATTTCTGAAGGTGAAATGAGGTCCAGAGAGCAGATTGGTGGTACATATTTCTGAAGGTGAAATGAGGTCCAATGAGTAGCTTGGTGGTACATATTTCTGAAGGTGAAATGAGGTCCAGAGAGCAGCTTGGTGGTACATATTTCTGAAGGTGAAATGAGGTCCAGAGAGCAGCTTGGTGGTACATATTTCTGAAGGTGAAATGAGGTCCAGACAGCAGCTTGGTGGTACATATTTCTGAAGGTGAAATGAGGTCCAGAGAGCAGCTTGGTGGTACATATTTCTGAAGGTGAAATGAGGTCCAATGAGTAGCTTGGTGGTACATATTTCTGAAGGTGAAATGAGGTCCAATGAGCAGCTTGGTGGTACATATTTCTGAAGGTGAAATGAGATCCAGAGAGCAGCTTGGTGGTACATATTTCTGAAGGTGAAATGAGGTCCAATGAGCAGCTTGGTGGTACATATTTCTGAAGGTGAAATGGGGTCCAGAGAGCAGCTTGGGGGTACATATTTCTGAAGGTGAAATGGGGTCCAGAGAGCAGCTTGGTGGTACATATTTCTGAAGGTGAAATGGGGTCCAGAGAGCAGCTTGGTGGTAATAAGTCACACTCGGCTTCTGTCGGGAGGTCTACCGGAGATTATAGCAGAGAGGAAACCAGGCATGGCTGTGTGATCTGCTTGGACATACATGGATCAATCCAAGTGTGCAGCTAGTCTAAAGGCTCGTACACACTAAGAAAATCAGGAGAACGTTTTCATCCAAGAAACAATTGTACGATTTTCCGATAGTGTGTACACAACTTTCAACAGCCGATTTCGACCTTCCAAACAAAAATTTCTGAAGGGACAAACGCCAACATTTTTCTTGTATGAGAACGAAAGATTTGCAATACGGCACTGCGATGCTTTAACTGACAATTGCACGGTTGTGCGACGACGTACAAAAATAAAATGAATTTGTTTGTTTTCCCACATATAGAGCTTTCTTTTGGTGGTATTTGATCACCTCTGGAGTTTTTTTTTGCGCTATAAACAAAAAAGATTGAGAGTTTTGAAAAAAAAACACTTTTTTTATTTCCTGCTATAAAACACATCCAATAAAAAATATAAAAAAAATATCTAATTTCTTCATCAATTTAGGCAAATATGTATTATGCTACATATTTTTGGTAAAAAAAAAATCCCAATAAGCTTTTATTGGTTGGTTTCCGCAAAAGTTATAGCGTCTACAAAACTATAGGATATTTTTTTTTTTAAATTTTACTAGTAATGTCGGCGATCAGCAACTTATTCTCCCAATTTTCTTATAGTGTGTAGCCCACTTTAGATGCTTACAGCTATGCCAAACAATCAACTTTAAAAGGCATAGTCCACTTTTTGCAAAAATAATATACATGCACTCACATTAAAGTGATACTTAATTGACATTGTCCCTCCTATTTCTGTATATGGACGATGGCACTATTTTTAATTAAAAAGAAAAAACCATCCAAGTACCTTTTTCCTAATGGATATCCAGCTGTCATGTGACCCAGCTCTTTCCCAGCCTGTCTGCAGGGAAACATAAGCAGGAGGAGCTTCTAATCCTCTGCTGCTGGTCAGATGTTCAAAATAAAATAAAAAACAGCCTTTGTAATATAGAGTAAAAAATAATTAATATCAATAAGCGGTTTTAAATTGTCATAAAGATTTGATTTCAAATATTTGTATTATTTTGTGGAAATAACATGATGTGGGCAGATTTCTGCCATTCACAGGCTGCGTCCCACCCTCCAGCCTGTGTCTTAGAATAAGAGGGAGGTGAAGCCTCTAATAATCGACATGCAAAATCCCCCGCCCCCCCATTGTGTTTAGCTGGTTACTGGGCATGGAGGAAAAGCAAAAAGAGGGAGAAACTCCCAGATTGTAAGCTATCCCCTGGACTTTATAGGCAGTTGGTTGAATAAGGTACAAAAAAGAGATTTATGAAATAGTAAAAAAATATACAATTTTATTGATACAAAAACATATGATATATTCCACCATTGGAGTGAGTTGGGACAAGAAGTTCCCAGTCCACTTCAAATTGTATGTGGATATACAAGGTCAAAAATTGGATACAAACAATGCATACATCAAATGCAGTTATAAAAAGACAAAACAATAAATTTGTCTCAACATGGTACTAACGTTAGAACAGCATATATGGAAAAAGCTTAGATGCATATGAGAATAGATACATTCAAGGAGCCGCTATATGAGCAGGGTCTTGGAGCTATTTCTCAGATATCCCAACATGTTTCGGTCAATCCTTCATCAGGGGATTGTGTGCATCACGCAGAACAATAATTGTGCTGTCTGTAACAAAGTTCAATCATACAGGACAATGTTATCATGCATGTAGTATATAGTACAGGTAGTTTGGTAAGAGTTACCAAACTACCTGTACTGGGGGGCACTGATGGGTGGCACTAATTAGCAATACTGATGGGCACTGATAGATGGCAATGGTGTGCACTGAGTAGCAGCACTGCTTGGCAATGTGGGGACCGGGAAACGGCTTTCTTCTTTTTTTTTCTTCCGTGATCAGCTGTGATTGGCTGACAGCTGATCACATGGTAAAGGGCCATGATCTGTGATCAGTCAAGTCAGAAGGCGCTGTGAGCATGGGAGGAAATCCATGGACGCCCTCTGGGGTTGCCACCTCATCCCTTTGAAATCGAACACACATTACACAGGTTCTGAGGCTAATTTAATGCAGATAAGGCACTGAGTTTAATTACCACCTTAATCAGCCACAGAACCTGTGCTAATGTGGGTTCGGTTTTAAAGGGATGAGCTGGCAACCCTACCGCCCTCCCGGCATGTTAAGCCGCCTTTCGGCTATAGCATGGTCGGGAAGGAGTTACTTTATTTTTAATAAAGAAAACTTACCCATCCATGTCTACATTCTTTATTTAGCTGATTAATCACTTCGAACAACACCACCCCAGCATTTCTGGCTGTGGCCATCTTGAGTAAGGGCAGATGATATGGCATTTACTTCCTGGAATCCATCTGCCCATACTTCAGGCATGCAAGAGGGTGCGCTTAGCTGAGAAAACCCCTCCTCCCCGCCTAAAGACTCCTGGGATGTATGCCATCATTTGCCTAGGCATGGAAACCGAAAGTAGTCGAAGAAATGTAAAACAAAATGTTTAAGGTAAATATGATATACGCTCCTATTTACTAATGCTATCAGCATGAGGATTAAAAATAGTCAATGTTGATTGAGAGAGTGAAATTCCACTTTAGTGAATGCAAAGTGGCATGGATTTGTGTCTCTGATATCCGCCGATCGCTCGATCTGCAGATCCAGGTCACAGTCGGTGATGCCGGCGTGTTTTATCATTGTAGGTTTACTTTGAATTGTTCAGGCTTGTAACATGCTTTACAGTGTTTTTAAACAGTTACAATAATGTTGACAGGACATGTAGAACCGATGCAGGCGAGATTCCTTCTCCTCCATTTACCGCACGCCGCTCACCACACATTTTTGTGGCTCACCGTACTCTGCCTGAGGTTTCCAAGATGGCCACTTCCTGCTTCTCCGTATGACACAGACTTCCCACTCCATGTCATTGGATGGTTTGAGTAAACAGCATCTGATAAACGATTACTCGACTTTGCAGACATTGCTGTCCCTTTTCTATCCTTACCATATTCCTGCTGCTGCACCGCTCCACAACGCACAGCAATACAGAACACATAACACGCGTGCTGCCATGCATTGGGGTTGTGCACTGCAATGTCTAATAACTTTTTCATTTTTAAGAAACTCAGCTTTAAAGGGTAACTCCACTTTTGTTGACAAAAAAAAAAAAACATTCCCCTCTGGGTGATCTACAGTATCTCACAAAAATTAGTACACCCCTCACATTTTTGTAAATATTTTATTCTATCTTTTCATGTGACAACACTGAAGAAATGACACTTTGCTGCAATGTAAAGTAGTGAGTGTACAGCTTGTATAACAGTGTAAATTTGCTGTCCCCTCAAAATAACTCAACACACAGCCATTCATGTCTAAACCGCTGGCAACAAAAGTGAGTACACCCCTAAGTGAAAATGTCCAAATTTGGCCCAAAGTGTCAATATTTTGTGTGGCCACCATTATTTTCCAGCATTGCCTTAACCCTCTTAGGCATGGAGTTCACCAGAGCTTCACAGGTTGCCACTGCAGTCCTCTTCCACTTCTCCATGAGGACATCACAGAGCTGGTGGATGTTGGAGACCTTGCGCTCCTCCATCTTCCGTTTGAGGATGCCCCATAGATGCTCAATAGGGTTTAGGTCTGGAGACATGCTTGGCCTGTCCATCACCTT
>BLSH010389137.1:1211797-1256074 GCA_018402905.1 Glandirana rugosa
GGTACGTAAGTGAAAGGAGCGGTCCATATCCTCGGAATAATCCCGTTATATACACGTACGTCCCATATTCATACTTATACCCTGCATGCACATATATTGCCCTAATAAGGCTCCTATACCTGGCGAGGAAAGTGAATGCATGGCTGTGGATCTCCTCACAGGTCCTGACCAGCGCGCAGTGGATCCAGACTGTGAATCTCATTTTAATCAGAGAACAAAATACATACAAACACAGAAAATCCCTGGGGAAATTTGCAAAAATTTTGGCAAGAATGGTTGCAGATGTAGAGGTAGGGTTAAGGTTTGGATTATTACCTGCATAATGATACAATATGGTGTTGTGTTTTTATCCATTGAAACACTACGGTTTAAGAAAATATATCAGGATGTTCAAAAGTTAGTTAGAATATAACTAAGTGGAAGAGACATAGACATGCCTGCAAAGCATTGTATTCAGGTATTGACTTATGGCATATGCTGATTCAAAGGCATTTGAAGGCACTGGAGGTTGTATAATATATATTATGTACTATTTGACATATCCATGTACATTTTAGGCCTGCGGCCTACTGAAAATGACTAATATTTACATGTACACTTGTCAACATTCTCTTCCTAATAAAACCTTTTTTGATTTAAAAAAAAAAAAATCTGCACAATATTTAGACAAGCCTGTGAAATACTGCAAGAATATAGTCTGGTCAGATGAGACCAAAATGTAACTCTTTGGATGTCATAATACACACCATGTTTCAAGGTCAAATTGCGCTGCACATCACCCCAAAAACACCCTCATGTCAACAGTGAAGTTTGGATGTGGCAACATCATGGTGTGGGGTTGTTTTTCAGCATACGGTACTGGCAAATTTCATATCATTGAAGGAAGGATGAATGGGAAAATTCACCAAGACATTCTTGATAAAAATATGCTGCCATCTGCCAGGATGATGAAGATGAAACCAGGGTGGACATTTCAGCAGACAATAGTGAGGAGGAGAATGGCGCCAATAGTAAATGGAAAAACCTCAGACAAAATAACAAAACAGTCCTGAAATACGGCTCATAAAGTCTATAATTGTGTCTCTAGAAATAAGTCCTGGGCAAAGAGCTAGGGTAGCGTGGTAATGATGAGCGGATAGGGGCAGCAACCCGATGAGTACAAGCAACTCTGCAAAAATAGAAATGGAAACAAGTGCGCCAGACCTAAGCACAGTAAATCAAAAACCACAGTTTATTTGCACAATAATGAGGATGGGTACTCACAAAGGACGGAGCAAGAGAAAACATGAAGTCCTTTTAGCTGAGAAGGCAATATCACGTTCATGCTGGGTGCCTGTGCTGGGGTGTCACTGGAGCTGTTCATGGAGTCACCGATCGGCTGGCCAGTGTCGTCTGTAGACTCTGTAGATGGTATGCAGCTCGTGTTGGAATGCACAAGGCACCGGAAGTGTGAATAGCGGAAGTGCGGCATCCCGGAAGTGACGTCAAAGAACGTGGAGCCAATAGGGTGACGCGTTTCAATACGTCTCGTATTTTCTTCAGACCCTGACTGGGAGGAAGGTGGACGGCTCTATTATAGGAGACCCGGAGGGAGGGACTCCCAAGTGGAACAAGAGAGACCTCTAGGGGTCAAAATAACAGTACTGCCCATCTCCTCACCATCTATGGCTCTTAGTGTGACAATGAATGGGAGGACAGAAAATCTACATATATATATATATATTCTCATATATGGGGGTGTATAAGAAAAATAAAAATAATAATAATAATAAACATAATAATAAACATAGAGATGTAGATATACAATTGGAGGTTTAAGAATTAAAAATTAAAATAAAGATAAAATTTAAAATACTGATTCAATATGAATATAATGGGATTTTTAAAAACATTAAATATTATCTGCGTGTGAATGACAAGTAAAAAAAAAAAAAAAACACAGATGTGTATATATATATAGACATCAGTAGGGATGCGTGGTCATGCTGATGTATGGTCTGTTGGAGCTACGAGGATGAAGCCAGGAGGGAGTGTGATGGTAAATATGCAGTACGCACATAGGGACATGAAATGTATGCAAGAATGGGACCAGGTTATGGATATGTCAGAATGGGAATGTATGCAAAAAAATGAATTATGGGGACATATCCATAACCTGGTCCCATTCTTGCATACATTTCATGTCCCTATGTGCGTACTGTATATTTACCATCACACTCCCTCCTGGCTTCATCCTCGTAGCTCCAACTGACCATACATCAGCATGACCACGCATCCCTACTGATGTCTACCTATATATACACACATCTGTGTTTTTTTTTTTTTTTTACTTGTCTCTATGCATATGGTTTGCTCTCAACATTTGGACATATGGACTTATGATACCTAATTTTATATGCGTGTCATTCACACGCAGATAATATTTAATGTTTTTAAAAATCCCATTATATTCATATTGAATCTGTATTTTAAATTTTATCTTTATTTTAATTTTTAATTCTTAAACCTCCAATTTTATATCTACATCTCTATGTTTATTATTATGTTTATTATTATTTTTATTTTTATTTTTCTTATACACCCCCATATATGAGAATATATATATATATGTAGATTTCCTGTCCTCCCATTCATTGTCACACTAAGAGCCATAGATGGTGAGGAAATGGGCAGTACTGTTATTTTGACCCCTAGAGGTCTTTCTTGTTCCACTTGGGAGTCCCTCCCTCCGGGTCTCCTATAATAGAGCCGTCCTTCCTCCCAGTCAGGGTCTGAAGAAAATATGAGACGTATTGAAACGCGTCACCCTATTGGCTCCATGTTCTTTTAACGTCACTTCCGGGATGCCGCACTTCCTCTATTCACACTTCCGGTGCCTTGTGCGTTCCAACACGAGCAGCATACCATCTATAGAGTCTACAGACAACACTGGCCAGCCGATCGATGACTCCACAAACAGCTCCAGTTACACCCCAGCACAGGCACCCAGCATGGACGTGATATAGCCTTCTCAGCTAAACGGACGTTATGTTTTCTCTTGCTCCGTCCTTTGTGAGTACCCATCCTCATTATTGTGCAAATAAACTGTGGTTTTTGATTTACTGCGCTTAGGTCTGGTGCGCTTGTTTCCATTTCTATTTCAGCAGACAATGATCTCAAACACAAAGCCAAGAAAACTCTCATTTAGTTTCAAAGAAATAAAATAAAGCTGCTAGAATGGCCTAGCCAATCACCTGACTTGAATCCATAGAACATTTATGGAAAGAACTAAAGATCAGAGTTCTTAGAAGAGGCCCAATAGTCTTTATTTAATGCCTTGTGGGAGGGTGAAACGCATCAGTACCATTTATAAACTGTGCTGGGTGGAGCTCTAGTCAGTATATAATCAGTCCACTCTAGGAGTTTGAGAACAGGTCACTCCTGACTTACATCATGTAGGTTTGCGACCTGGGCAGGAAAGAAGGCCCTTCAGAGCTGGACTGACAGGAGGCTTTGGATGAGGGCCCAAGGTCGGAAGGCTCAAAGCAGAGAGAAAATAGGAGAATTGGCATAACCTTCTGAGTTCCGAGGTCGAAATGGCTGTACAGAAGGATATTATTATTATTATTTTACAGGATTTATACAGTGCCAACAGTTTACGCAGAGCTTTACAAGTTAAGGGCAGACAGTACAATTCCAATACCGTTATTCCACTACTTCACAGTAAACAATTGGAAAGGTACTCTGTGGAGCATCTGTGATTCAGTATGGCAGAGTTTTTCCAAAAGACAGGTATGTGTGTACCCTATCAGAAGAAGACTTGGGGAGGAGCTCTTGGCCAGCTTGGTGGGAAGCAACAGCAAATCCAGGTCACTTACAGAGTGCTGATGAGTGAAAAGACTGACTGCTGACAGAGGGTGTTTGACATATAATTATGAGGTGTTATGTTGCCTCCTCACCACCTGTTTTAACGCTTAAAAGTTCATACCCCACACAGTTGTGGGGCAGTTGCGGTGCAGCCCATGTATTTGAGCGGGTTACATTTGGTGGGTAGTACTTTCTGCCAAATGCAACAGGGTAGATGTTTTTTGTTGCATGGTGAGCAAAGCATCACGGCTGCACCATGTATATACTCCTGTAGGGCTGCCTTTGCAAATTGGGGGGGGGGGCAGTTGGGGGGTGGTAAAAATTCACCAGCCTTTTTTAACAGGAGTACACACCATTCACAGCATCCACTGTTGCAATTTTGATGTGTGTAACTCTCACTGCCACATTCAGGCAGGGATGTAACAGAGTTTTACAGTATGGCAGGTCTTTACAAAGGCAGAGTTCTTTCATTTCTATTTTGAGCATCCATAGATTCAGCTTAACTATTTTTAAATATCGTTTATTGAAAATAAAGGAAAGATGGTGCAATAAATATAAGTTGTATACAGAAAACAGGCATAAGCAACAGTAAAATAAAAAGGCTTTAAAAATGAAAAATACTAAAGTGGAGTTTCTCTGGTCTTTGATTCATTACAGAGTTCAGACCTCCTGAAGAGCACATCCAGTCTGATTATAGCAAAGTTGTTGTTCACTCATTTAGTCGTGTCCAACTCTTTGGGATCTCATGGACCATAGCGCGCCAGGCTTTTCTGTCCTCCACTGCCTCCTGGAGCTTGCTTAACGTCATGTTCATTGTTTCGATGATGCTAACTATCCATCTTGTTTTCTGTTGTCCTCTTCTCCTTTTTCCTTCCATGTTGTCCAGCATCAGGGTCTTTTCCAATGAATCCTCTCTTCACATTAGCTGCCCAAAATTACACTTTGCTACAATGTAAAGTAGTGAGTGTACAGCTTGTATAACAGTGTAGGTTTGCTGTCTCCTCAAAATAACTCAACACACAGCCTTTAATGTCTAAACCACTGGCAACAAAAGTGAGTACACCCCTAAGTGAAAATGTCCAAATTTGGCCCAAAGTGTCAATATTTTGTGTGGCCACCATTATTTTCCAGCATTGCCTTAACCCTCTTAGGCATGGAGTTCACCAGAGCTTCACAGGTTGCCACTGCAGTCCTCTTCCACTTCTCCATGAGGACATCACAGAGCTGGTGGATGTTGGAGACCTTGCGCTCCTCCATCTTCCGTTTGAGGATGCCCCATAGATGCTCAATAGGGTTTAGGTCTGGAGACATGCTTGGCCTGTCCATCACCTTTACCCTCAGCTTCTTTAGCAAGGCAGTGGTCATCTTGGAGGTGGGTTTGGGGTAGTTATGTTGGAATACTGCCTTGTGGTCCAGATGTGCACTGGTGTGACCACACTGGTGGGCACTGATAAGCTGCACTGATGAGACCGCACTGATGGGCACTGATAAGCAGCACTGGTGATACCGCACTGATGGACACTGATAAGCGGCATTGGTGCCCGCACTGGTGGGCAAGAGATAAGCAGCACTGATGGGCACAGATAAGCCACACTAATGGGCACTGATGAGACTGCACTGAGAAGCGGAACTGGTGTGACCGGACCGATGGGCACTGATAAGTGGCATTGGTGGCCACTGGTGTGACCACACTGATGGGCACAGATAAGCAGCACTGATGGGCACTGATAAGCAGCACTGGTGGGACCGCGCTGATGGGCACTGGTGTGACCACACTGATAGGCACTTATAAGGCCGCACTTATGGGCACTGATGAGGCTGCACTGATAAGCAATGAACACTGTCCAATGCTTTACTAACAGCATCCACTGCCAAATATCTGTAGGAGGGGTTTCGACCATCCCTGCAAAGTTTGCAGTCATTTTTTTATGTCTTATTTTCAGTGTGATGTGTATTATATGTGACATATTACAGAGACCGGTATTGTGGTGATATTGAAGTTTGAGATTTCCATACATTAGAGGGTTCCACCATTATTGTGTTATTGATTAGTAAGTTAGCGCTGCACTTTGTTTTTTTTCTCATGCGGACATTTACTTGTGTCACATGCTGATGTAAAAAATCATGGCCCGGCTCTCTCTGTGGTGCGGCTAGGGATGTTCTCTCACATACACCATACCAGCACTGATTGCGGTTAGAAAGATCTCAATTACAGCAGAGTACAGTGTGTATAATATATCATTATGGGATGTGTCTATAGTTCAGTAATGATTACATAAAGCATGTAAGGGCAACATGTTTATCTCCTGTTGTGTCTGGAGGTGAGAGAACACACGCCTTGCATTTATAAGACTGTAACTTATGCCCTGTTGTGTGTGACTGATTGATGGCCTGGCTGCAGAATGAGGGGTGTGATTTATGTTGAAGTGGGCTTGTTCACATTTACATGTACAGGCCTAGTGTACCTCCCACATTCATTGAAATGTGCAAAGTACAATGGGAAATGTAGTTTGAATATTGTGTAGGGAGAGAGAAGAGGATATGATGCAATCACTCTTCTAACAGAGCCTCCCTGGCAGAATACATGATGCATTTTTTGAATCAGAGAGCTGACTTTCTGGAAATTCAATCAGACTTTTCTCTTCAATGGTAAGGAATTTCACAAATGTAATAACTGTTTAGTGTAGGGGGTGTACTGATGGGGGATTTTCAAAACATCCCGGAGTTCTGCTTTAAGGTGGCCATACATAGCATACAACAGAACAGATTAGGTCTACTTATCACAAAATATATAGGCTAATAAAAACACATCTGGGAATTTTACTTTTCTTCATATAGGTCTAGAACCAAAGATCAATATAAAAATGCCATCTGCCCCAACACAACGTAACTAATCCGACGTCTGCTACGTCATGAGTTCTCCTTTTCAGCCCCCAGAGAGCCCTTGTCAGTGTCCCATTACCATCTCAGCTATTTCCAATTACCAAACGGCGCTCGTGGAAGGAAACTCCTAAATCCCGGCTATTACGATTCCCCGGAGGTCTGGAAACCTCCGCTCTACATTACCGCCTTAATATCCATTATTTTTAGATTGCTATCATATTTCCCCGTACACGAGGAGCAAAAGAAATAGAGGGAAATAATTGCCAATCGCGGATATTAAAAGAAAATATATAAAAAGTTGCCCGATACTGCCAAGGAAAATGAGATTTGTTATGAAGTCGGGGCACTGGATGTAATATTGTCAAGTCGCGGAAGACGGCATTTCAATTCCAAAAGTGACAACTTGAATCTTTGAGCGCCAACTCTGAGCAATGCAGAGAAATTCGGCCCGGGGCAACTAAATGCCACCTCTATCATCTGATGTCTTGATATTAATAAGGCAACCCTGGCTAAAAAAAGTGAAGCCTTTTATCTCCCTGAAAAAACACCGAAATCAGCAGTCTGTTCTACAGCATTTCCATAGAACTGGCACTTGCCATCTAATGACGGCAAGGATAGAGCAGAAAGGAATCTACCAGTCTAAGCAGCTTTTACCTGCATTTCCTCTCTTTAAAGTGAACCTGTCTACTTATAAAAGTTTTCAGACTAACAATATTACATTAGCAAAGGTACCTTGTGTCAGCAGAGCACAGCCCGAGATACCCTTTAACCACTTCAGCCCCAGAAGGTTTTACCCCACTTCCTGACCAGGCCATTTTTTTTTGCGATACGGCACTGCGTTACTTTAACTGACAATTGCGCGGTCGTGCGGCGCTGTACCCAAATAAACTTGATGTCCTTTTTTTCCCACAAATAGAGCTTTCTTTTGGTGGTATTTGATCACCTCTGCAGTTTTTATTTTTTGCGCTATAGACAAAAAAAAAAAACACAAATTTAAAAAAAAAAAAAAAACATTTGTTTTTTTACTTTCTGCTATAAAACATTCAATAAAAAAATTGAAAAAAATGAATTTCTTAATCAATTTTAGGCCAATATGTATTCTTCTACACAATTTTTTAGTAAAAAAAAAATCCCAATAAGCGTATATTGGTTGGTTTGTGCAAAAGTTATAGCGTCTACAAATTATGAGATATTTTTATGGAATTTTTTTTTTTTACTAGCAATGGCAGCAATCAGATTTTTAGCGGGACCGCGACATTGCGGCAGACATGACCTGACACTCTACTGTTACTGTAATAATGACACTGGCAGAGAAGGGGTTAACATCAAGGGCGATCAAAGGGTTAAATGTGTCCCTAGGGGATGCTTGCTAACTGGAGGGGTTGCTCTGACTGGGGGAAGACAGAGATCGGTGGTCCTGCAGGAACACAAGATCTCAATCTTCTCCCCTTTTAGAACAGCAATCTGCCTTGTTTACATAGGCGGAGCGCCATTCTGCCTATCCCGGGAACGATCACGGGTGGCCGGCGGACATCGGATCCGCCAGACCCAATGACAGGCATCCCATGTCCAATCAGTGTGTGATCATGCCTTCGGCAGTGCGTGCGCGCCCCCCAGTGGTTATTGCACGAAATTCTGTATGTCTTTTTGCGGAACAGGGCCGACCTGCCGTAGTAAATATCGCCTAAATGTACACTGTAGATATTTACTGTACATGCAGCCGATGACATCATCGGAGCATACACCCGTACCGTTCCTTCAGAGCCCTGAGCCTTGACCGGCACACAGCCGGAGTCCGTGGGCTCGGAAAGGAAGACGGATGAAGATGGATGCGGCCTCCAATGGTGACAATGAGTGCTTCGTCTGCAGGTAAGTTTCACATAATGTGCTAGTATTAACCGCTTGACCTCCGGAAGGTTTGTTTCATGACCAGGCCATTTTTTGATACGGCACTGCATTTATTTTAACTAAAAATTACGCGGCCGTGCGACACTGTACCTAATTACTATTTTTGTCCTCCCCCCCCCCCCCACAAATAGAGCTTTCTTTTGGTGGTATTTGATCACCTCTGCGGTTTTTATTTCTACTATAAAACATTCAATAAAAAAAATGTAAAAAATCAAATTTCTTCATCAATTTAGGCAAATATGTATTCTGCTACACATTTTTGGTAAAAAATTCCAATAAGTGTATATGATTGGTTTGGGAAAAAGTTATTGCGTCTACAGACTATGGAATATTTTTATCTATTTCGTTTTTTTTTTTTTTTTACTAGTTATGGCCACGATCAGCAATGTATAGCGGGACTGCAACATTGCGGTGGACACATCGGACACTACGTGACACTTTTTTTGGGACCAGTGACACCAATACAGTGATCAGTGCTAAAAAAATATGCACTGCAAACAAGTATGCAGTCGGATCGCCCGTGTGAACCGGCTCTTAATGGTACCCTGCAAGCATCTAAACACGCAATGTGCTTGCCAGGAGTTGCATGGTGCAAAAAGCCCCAACGAGATTTCCCTGTCAGCTGCGGTTTTAAAATGTGCATGGGCTTCTTTCCTGCGTTTATCACAGCTACAGGAGCCCATTCAAGTGTACGGGCTGCTGTGCCCACACAAATGCAGGCTGCACCAAACGCATAGCCATAATGCATTAAGTACACAGTGAAGCACTACGTTTGCAACCATTAAAAAAGTTTTCTGGCCAACTGAAAACTTCTACCTTCCCTACCGAGCCTGGTCACCGTATTCCTTCCTCCCAGAACATACATCAAATTAGGAAGGGAAAAGGAGGCAGCGTGAATTCAAAATAACTCTGAGCAATCTTTAATAACATCTCTGGAGCATTGATAATGAGAGATTTGCTCTGGATCTCTAAGCTACATGGATACTCTTATACAGAACAATAGCCCATGCTGTTCATACAGTGTGCGATCTGAAGGCCTGCAACTCGTACATCCATCCACGCCTGGACCCTTCTATCAAGACATCAGAGATAAGAGAAAAAGAAACAAAAAAACAGGCTAATTAATTCTCTCAAGGAGAGATCATGTTTGATGCCCCGTATTAACATTGCAGTCATGTCTTTAATTTGCCGAGAGCTGCGGAGGCACTTGCAGGGCCCTCGCTGAAAGACATTTAAAAAAAAAAAAAAATACAACACATAGCTGATGAATGTTCTCCGTCCATGCTGATTTGAGCTCTGGCCATGGATTATTATTCAAATGCGTGCTGATTTCAGCTGAAACCGTGAGCACGCTGTTCTGAAGAGCGATGGCGGCTCACATCCCCTAAAGGGATAACCTCGTATCTCGGCTCATGCCAGTTCAGTCTGTTTTAGTTTCAGAGGCACACCATATAAATGAGGCAGAAGACGAGCCTTCCAAACTTCACAACTTTTCTGCACGGAGGATGAAAAGGGCACTGAGCTTCTCCAAAGCCGCGGGCTACAGGAGGGATGAATATTTTAGAGGGTTGCCAAACAAGTCAGCATAAAATGGATCTCCCACCATACCACTACCTCTCAAACTCATACATGCGAAGTTTGTTGTAGTGCAACAGTAACTTTTTTTTTTAATTTAGTCTTTTAAAAGTTTCCATGTGCATAAACTTTTTCTTCAAAGCTTAGAGCAGGGTTTCTCAACCAGGGTTCCATGGGACTCTAGGGTTCCTCCAGAGGTTACTAGGGCTTCCTTGGGCAATGAGCAAGTTCTGCCTCAGATAAGTTCCCACTGACACCATTGATCTTTTTAGCTATCTGTAAGGGGGTCATTCTTCCCAATGACCACAAGTGTAAGGCAGTGTTGCCAACCTCCCGCAGTGTATTTTACTGGCAAAACATGGAAAATTTACACATTTTTTACTGGCACCTTGAAAAATAACAGAACTCCTATAAAAAACGAACACAATTGATATTTAAACACAATATGGAAACACTGACAATACCAATATCAAGTAATTTGCCTGGTTTACACTTAAAAAATCAGCACAACATGACAAATTATCAGACCCTAATATTTATAGACAGTTGTAAAAATCACTGATTTTTACAAACTGACAGTAAATTTACTGGCGGTTGGCAACCCTGGTGTAAGGAGCATTCTTTCCACGACCATCACACTAATGTATCATGAGTTGTAGATATTTTTAGTAGGGGCTCCCTGAGACCGGAGAATTATTTCAAGGGTTCCTCTGTGTTGAAAGTTGAGAATAGCTATCTTAGAGGGTCAGATCATGTGATAAAAATAATAGTGTTACCCCATGCACTACTATGCTTAAATAAATGGAACAATAGGGTTTTGCAGAATACAAAAAGGGGAGGGAGGCCTTAGACAGGCAGGGTTCAAGTTAGTGATAAAAAACGGTTATAGGCAGATAGACATGTCCTCTTAGTTACCTCGTCCACTGAAGTAGATTAAGACCCACATTAGCAGTAACATTAAAACGGTCTACAACAAAATGGCGACCGTAACATTTCCTGTCGACAATATATCAATAGCATCTATTGACAACCAATCCGGTTCCCCTGAAGAAGTGTGATGTAACTGGGAGTTGGCGGAGGATACAGGATACTGAAAGTGAAGTGAGAGGAGGAGGATGCCGTGTTTTTATCTTTGATTGCACGTTTTTTATTGTTTGATGTAAGCATGCATTTCGCACTTTATTAAAGATCCAGTATTTTACGTTTTTACACTATGAGAAGCTTCTGTTTATATATTTTACATGCGGCTGAGAGTACTTAAAGACACGGTACCACTGGGAGCTACATCTCTGGAGAGGGATGGCAGAGCCAGTGAAAAGATCCCATTGTTTACTTCTGGCTTTGTTTACTTGTGATTGAGGCGATCGAATAGAGAGCACGGTGGTGAATTCACAGGGTCACCTATTATTATAGCATAGAGTTACCTCTATGTGAACTGAATGAATGAACTTATTGTATTGTTTAGAGCACCGCTCACATTTACGATTTTGCTTTTCATGGTTGCATATTTGGACTATCTGGTCACTAATTTTATTTGAGCACAGAGCACTTTTTGCTAGCACTGGATGAACTCATACTCATTGGATTGTGCATTGCAATTATTTATATGTATTGTTTTTTCTGATTGAGTTCTCATTTAGCACACCTGTTTGATCTGCATATATTGCGCCTACTCATTGGCATTGGGGATTTGCGCAATATCACCACATTAACCATATTACTCGGATCATGTGATGCAGTCATTCAAGCATCAAAAACCATAGAGATGCTTCAATGATGAGTCAACATATCCTGCACTATCTATGGCCAACCTAAAGGGGACATCAATTTCAACAAAATTATTCTCATTATATGTTTTTAAAGGAGAAGTAAAACCAAAGCTCATTTGGCTGTACTTCTCATGTGGATCACAGGAGTGCAGATTGTTCTGTGACCCATTTTCAGCAGACAGCGGGATGAAGTCACAGAGCCGGTCCAGGCTCGGGAAAGATCACGACAATGAAGTCAGGATTCACCCACATGCATGGACTGGCACTCAGACCATACGCCACACACTGCATCAAATTGGTCTGCATGGCGGTCATCCCATAAGGAAGCCTCTTGCAAAGATGATGCACAAGAAAGCCAGCAAACAGGTTGCTTTAGACAAGCAGACTAAGGACATGGATTACTGGAACCATGACCTCTGGTCTATGAGACAAAGATAAAAACGTATTTGGTTCAGATAGTGTCACGTGTGTGTGTGGCGGCAACCAGGTGAGGAGTACAAAGACAAGTGTGTTTTGCCTACAGTCAAGCATGGTGGTGGGAGTGTCATGGTCTGGGGCTGCATGAGTGCTGCCAGCACTGGGGAGCTACAGTTCATTGAGGGAACCATGAATGCCAACATGTACTGTGACATACTGAAGTAGAGCATGATCCCCCTCCATTCGGAGACTGGGCCACAGGGCAGTATTCCAGCATAACGACCCGAAACACACCTCCAAAACTACCACTGCCTTGCTAAAGAAGCTGAGGGTAAAGGTGATGGACTGGCCAAGCATGTCTCCAGACCTAAACCCTATTGAGCATCTGTGGGGCATCCTCAAACAGAAGGTGGAGGAGTTCAAGGTCTCTAACAGCCACCAGCTCTATGATGTTGCCATGGAGGAGTGGAAGAGACTCCAGTGGCAACCTGTGAAGCTCTGGTGAACTCCATGCCCAAGAGGGTAAAGGTAGTGCTGGGAAATAATGGTGGCCAAACAAAATATTGACACTTTGGGCCCAATTTGGATATTTTCACTTAGGGGTGTGCTCACTTTTGTTGCCAGCGGTTTAGACATTAATGGCTGTGTGTTGTTATTTGGAGGGGACAGCAAATGTACACTGTTATACAAGCTCTACACTCACTACTTTACATTGTAGCAAAGTGTCATTTCTTCAGTGTTGTCACACAAGAAAAGATAGAATAAAATATTTACAAAAATGTGAGGGGTGTACTCACTTTTGTGAGCTACTGTATATAAATATATATATACATATACACACACATACACATATATATATATATATATGTAGTGCTTGATACATAAATGTACCTATTCCTCTTTTGAACCAGTGATTAATTCTTCAGCCCCCCCCCTGCCATTGTGTCACCAGCTAACAAGCAAAACCATATATTAATTTTTTTTTCTCTCTGCTTCAACAAACGCATTCGCTGTCCATGATAATGCATAATTTATCAGGTCACATTTGCCCTTTTAGCAAACATTTGTTCTCTGGATATAATCCTCTGTAACATTGGCCGTGGCACGGTTAATCTGGCCAGAATTAAAATGGCATCTGCCCGTGAAATCCACCCTGGGAGATGGCTGAATTGACCACACATCTTGTACAATTTCAAGCTTCGCCACTCCAACGAAATGAAAAGCATCAGCACACAGGCTTAAAAGGGGGAAATCATATATTTTTTTTAAAGACAAAAACTAAACAAATCAGTTCAAATAAAAAAAGCAGGTAGGTAGCAAAACAAGCTTCAAATGCAAACATTTAAAAATGTAAAAAAAAAAACATAAAAACGATTAAATATTTCTTGCTAATGAAAAAAAAAAAAAAAAAAAGGCATTTTATTACAGTTCCAGTGGCTATGATCCGTCTTTCAGCAAAGATTGCGGGCTGTGGTCACCTAGAGTGAATGGTGGCACAAGTTAATGTGCTCGGCAGATTAAACCCTGGAAGGTGCGCAGGTGGCGGGAGGGGCGGAGTCAGAGTACAATAAGCCTCTTCCGCTTGATTTACTGTGCTTGGTTGATGTATTGGGAGGGGGTTTGGCTCTGCAGTGCAGCGCTGGCACAGGAACACGTTTCTGGCAGGGACACGCTTGAAACCTTTTACTATCACAATGACAGAACGGTAATGTGTTTTTCTTCCTCTCTCCATTAAGACAGAAGCTTCATTTGAAAAAAGCATTACATCACACAAGCATTTAAAACAATGTGCCAAGCTAGTCTTATACAGGCATGCCACCAATGTCACCCACAGACCTATGACAGCAGTCTACAAAGGGAATGTACAGCATTAGTATATATTGTCTTTATGTTCAGCATTAAAAATATATATTTTTTTAGCTTCTTTGTGAATAATGAAATTTATAATGTTGCATGGGGTTATTTCACATTTACCACTTGCAAGCAATGACCTGCCTGCTCTCAGAGGTAGGTACTTACAGCCATTGGTGTATTTCTCTTGACTCTGCAACGTACCAGATCGACTCATCTTCATGTTGCTGTAATCCAGACCTATGAAGAAGCAGAGAGGGAACAGATTGAGTCGTGTGTGTAACCAAAGTGTGAAAACTGTTAGCTTCTGCAGAACGCTCAACTCCTGCTGGGTGTATAACCAGCTTTAGATGTGGTGGACATCCAAGACCTGGCAAATTGCAATCTATTACATGCATGTTTTTGAGCTTAGGTGCACTTTAATGCGGTATCGCATTTGAACACACATGGCTACGCATTTTAAATGAGTACATTAATGGGGAAGGATGGAGTCTAAAAGACCAAGGCCACCCAAAACGAATACATAAGTTTGGATCACCCAACACCAGCCAAGAGATACCCCAATCCCAGCTCCACCTATCTCCATGACTACACCAAAGTATTTCTTGGATTTCTGGTGGCCATGGTTTGGAAACAGAGGAGGGAACTCCAGAGATCTTTTAAGAGGAATTCTCAAAAACGTAGAAGAGCCCAGTGGAAAATGAACCTATCAGGCTACACCCCAGATTAAACCGCTAAGGCTCCTACAACAGTCAGTGGTGGGTTGCTACAGCAACACACAAACAGTTCAGATATTTTTTACACATATGGTTCACAGTGCAAACAGCAACCCTCAGTGTTAACCCACAAATCTGAACTTTATAAAATAGTTTCCAGGAACACCTCGTCTACAAGCTTGTGAACCTCAACCGATAACGCATAGCATTGTATCAAAGAGCCATAGACTCTTCCTCCTCTGCCAATCTCTCAGGTCCCTTTATAAAATACACAACCACTTTGTAGATCTAGGGAAGGATCTTAGTAGGCTAAAATCAAGACACTATAGGGGGCGCAGTAATAAAAAAAAAAAACCCAGAGCTATTTTTTCGGCAAAATCGAATGTTACTAGGCTATTTTCTCTCTAGAATGCCCGCAAATGGAAATCGTGGTCTGATCCAAATAGCTGCTGGAAAATTGTATACAGAATATAGATCTGCGCAGCGCTAAGAAAAGTGACGAACATAAATAGGCCATATAGGATTTGAGTGTGAAAATATCAGTCCAAACTTGGGTGCAATATTGTGACAAGAATCCTATTTGCCAGGTGCGTCAAATCCCAAAGTGTACCACCATGAGCATACGGAATTCTTCCCAGAGTAAATGCACAAAAACAAAAAGAAACACTCCCGCTTGTGTATGAGTAAAATCATCTGTTGGGCAACATATACCACCTCCAGGTCTCTACAGCAGGTCACCAGAATATCATATCCAATGAGGAAAAACATTCAGCCATACCATATAAAGAGAACCAGGAATACCAACAGAGTAAAACAGCTTAACGTGTTTATTATAAAGAGACTAACCACTTATATGATAAAAAGAGAAGCGCTTGTAACAGTAAATACCTGTCCCAGGTTGCGTACCAGTCGTTTTCAGATTACAGCGTGCGTGGTGCAGGGTTGCCAACCGCCAGTAAATTTACTGACAGTTTGTAAAAATCAGTGATTTTTACAACAGTCTATGAATATCAGGGTCTCATTATTTGTCATGCTATGCTGATTTTTTTAAGTGCAAACCAAGCAAATTATTGTTATGGGTATTGTCAATGTTTCCATGTTTGAGTATCAATTGCCTTCATTTTTAATAGGAGTTCTGTTATTTTTCAGGTTGTCAGTAAAAAAATGTGCTCCGCCAGTAAATTTGCCAAGTTTTGCCAGTAAAAACCGCTGCGAGAGGTTGGCAACACTAGCGTGGTGATGACACAAGCGATAGCTCCACCCTATGTGTTTTGCCACATCAGACGTCATCGGGGGGCAGAGAGCATTATGCTAGCCATACACGCACAGAATTTTGGACAAAAAAAACACTGGTCGGTTTCTGAAAATTTGTATGACAATCGTGCCATTAGTGAACACAATTTTACCAACGATTTTGACCATGTGCCCGGTTAATGTCGTTGGATACAAAGCAAAAGCTTTTACCGTTTCAACGAAAGTGTATACGTGTATGTTATACTCAAAAATAATATTCAGTCATGTATAATTTATATATATTTGTATGTTTTTATTGTTCGCGAACAATCACTACGAACATAGAAACAATGTAAACAAGTTTATTCTGTCAGTGGCCATTTCACTTTTGACTGACGAATAATCGTTAAGTCTGCAAAAGGCCGAAATTCTGTGCATGTATGGCCAGCAATAGACTTTTCCTCCTCTGCCAGTCTCAGATCAGTCAGATCAGTTTGTAAAATACACAACCTCCTTGTATATATAGGGGACAAGCTTAGTAGGCTAGAAACAAGACACTACAGAGCGTATTTATATAAGAAAAAAAAAAAACACCAAAACACAGCTAATTTTCTGGCAAAATCGAAGGCTTTTCTCTCTCCAGGTCTGAAGTTCCATCAGCTAGATGGAGCTGATGGTCATAGGACATACTTATTTGCCACAATCGTCAGCTCATGATGAAGTTGTTGGAGCAGCTCTCTAGAAGGAGCGTTTGATCGTGCCAAATAAGTATTTCCTATGATCATCAGCTTCATCTAGAGACCAGTGACGGTTGGTGCTCAAATTTTTTGGGAGGGGCGCAAACAAACTGAAAAATTAAAGTGGTTGTCAATTCATCGCTCAACACCCCAGAAAATTTTTTTTGCAAGAGTAAGGCATAATGAGCTAGTATGCATCGCATCGCATACTAGCTCATTATGGAATACTTACCTTGAAACAAAGCTGTTGCAGCGGTCTTGGCACACCGCTGTGACCGGCGACATGCCACTTCCTGGTATGTGGCTCCGGCCAATCACAGTGCGGGCTTCAGCAATGTGATTGGCGGAGTCGCGCTGACGTCACTCCTGCGCATTCGCGTGGGAGCGGCTAGTCAGGGCATGATCACAGTGAAGAAACGCCACGGAGGCCGTTTCTTCACTGTGCATGTGCCAAAATGACATCGGCACATCCAGAACACTGCATATCTCCTGAACCGTGACAACCACTTTAACCTACAGGTAAGCCTATAAAGAAGGCTTACCTGTAGGTTAAAGTGGTTGTCACGCGTTGACAACCACTTTAAACCTCACACAGCCTCAATGTGCTCATAAAATGCAGCCTGTATAATATGGAGGGTATACAGTATGTGTATATAGAAGAGGTGGATGGTATTAGTATATACAGGAAGGTGGGTGTATACAGCTATATATACACCAAACTTCCTTACTGTATATAGAGACTTTCCTTCATCATCACTGACTGCAGATATACATCTGTCTGTACACAGCTATATACAGTTGTGCTCATAAGTTTTCATACCCTGGCAGAATTTATGATTTCTTGGCCATTTTTCAGAGAACATGAATGATAGCACAAAAAAATCTTTCACTTATGGTTAGTGTTTAGCTGAAGCCATTTATTATCAATCAACAGTGTTTACTCTTTAAATCATAACAGAAACTACCCAAATGACCCTGATCAAAAGTTTACATACCCTGGTGATTTTGGCCTGATAACATGGACACAAGTTGACACAAGGGGTTTGAATGGCTATTAAAGGTAACCAAGCTCACCTGTGATCTGTTTGCTTGTAATTAGTGTGTGTGTATAAAAGGTCAATGAGTTTCTGAAATCCTGACAGACCCTTGCATCTTTCATCCAGTGCTGCACTGACATTTCTGGATTCTGAGTCACGGGGAAAGCAAAAGAATTGTCAAAGGGTCTGCAGGAAAAAAGGTAGTTGAACTGTATAAAACAGGAAATGGATATAAAAAGATATCCAAGGAATTGAGAATGCCAAACAGCAGTGTTCAAACTCTAATCAAGAAGTGAAAAATTAGGGGTTCTGTTGAAACCAAACCACGGTCAGGTAGACCAACTAAAATTTCAACCACAACTGCCAGGAAAATTGTTTGGGATGCAAAGAAAAACCCACAAATAACTTCAGGACTCTCTTAAAACATGTGGTGTGGCTGTTTCAATGTGCACAATAAGGAGGCACTTGAAGAAAGATGGGCTGCATGGTCGAGTCGCCAGAAGAAAGCCATTACTACGCAAATGCCACAAAGTATCCCGCTTACAATACGCCAAACAGCACAGAGACAAGCCTCAAACCTTCTGGCACAAAGTCATTTGGAGTAATGAGACCAAAATTGAACTTTTGGGCCACAACCATAAACGCTATATTTGGAGACGAGTAAACAAGGCCTGTGAAACACGAAGGTGGATTGCTGATGTTTTGGGGATGTGTGAGCTACAAAGGCACAGGAAATTTGGTCAAAATTTATGGCAAGATGAATGCAGTATGTTATCAAAAAATACTGGAGGAACATTTGCATTCATCAGCCAGGAAGCTGCGCATGGGACGTACTTGGACATTCCAACATGACAATGATCACAAGGCCAAGTCGACCTGTCATTGGCTAAAGCAGAATAAAGTGAAGGTTCTGGAGTGGCCATCTCAGTCTCCTGACCTCAATATCATTGAGCCACTCTGGGGAGATCTCAAACGTGCAGTTCATGCAAGACAGCCCAAGAATTTCCAGGAACTGGAGGCTATTGGCCAAGAGAAATGGGCAGCTTTACCATCTGAGAAGATAAGGAGCCTCATCCACAAATACCACAAAAGACTTCAAGCGGTCATTGATGTTAAAGGGGACAATACATGATATTAAGAAGTGGGGTATGTAAACTTTTGATCAGGGTCATTTGGGTAGTTTCTGTTGTCATTAGGATTTAAAAAGAGTAAATACAGTTGATCAATAATAAATGGCTACAGCCAAACACTAACCATGAGTGAAAATGTTTTTGTGTTCTCATTCATATTCTCTGAAAAATGTCCAAAAAAAAAAAAAAAAAACATAAGTTCTGCCAGGGCATGTAAACTTATGAGCACAACTGTATACACTCACCTTCCTTCCTGTATATAGAAACCTTCCCCCATCATCACTGAATGCAGATATACATCATCTGTCCTGTATACAGCAATATACACCCACCTTCCTTCCTGTATATAGAAACCTTCCTCCATCATCACTGACTGCAGATATACATCATCTGTCCTGTATACAGATATATATACACCCACCTTCCTTCCTGTATATAGAGACCTTCCTCCATCATCACTGACTGCAGATATACATCATCTGTCCTGTATACAGCTATATATACACCCACCTTCTTTCCTGTATATATGAACCTTCCTCCATCATCACTGAATGCAGATATACATCATCTGTCCTGTATACAGATATATATACACCCACCTTCCTTCCTGTATATAGAGACCTTCCTCCATCATCACTGACTGCAGATATACATCATCTATCCTGTATACAGCTATATGTACACCCACCTTCCTTCCTGAATATAGAAACCCTCCTCCATCACTGACTGCAGATATACATCATCTGTCCTGTATACAGATATATATATATATATATATATATATATATATATATATACACACACACAGTAACAGGACAGATGATGTATATCTGCGGTCAGTGATGATGGAGGAAGGTCTCTATATACAGGAAGGAAGGTGGGTGTACATATAGCTGTATACACTACAGGACAGGACAGATGATGTAGTCACTTCAGTGATGGAGGAATGTCTCTCTCTCCTTCGGGCTGATCTCTGTGTACACATACCCTGCTTGCTCCAGCTGCGTAATTAGTCATCCCCAGGGCCCAGTCTGCACTGCCACTGACTCAGGTGGTGGAATGGAATGGAGAGAAAAGTGCCTGTGAAGAGGGGCGGCTGTCAGTGGGAAACATGGGAAAGGATTATGATGGCCAGCAGTGCGCCCCCTATTGTTGGGCCGTCACTGCTAGAGACCATAATGTGGTATTTTCCTGCTAATCTTATGAAAGAAGAACATCCAACCTGGAGAGTAAATCAGCTAGTAATGTCACTTTTGCAGGCATTCGCACAGGATGAATAGCTCTGCTGGTGATAAATGCGTTTCAACAAAGGTGTCTGTTGAGGGTAGCAGAAAAATGTGTTATTTGGGGAGGTGATAAAATTACACTTTGTGCCCTAATCATGGCACAGTGACAAGGTTTTACTGATAAGGAACTCCCAACCACCGCCCCTCTCTCCAACTTGTACTCACTTTTGCTGTGCTTCCTGTCTCTCCATCTACCTGTAGGTGGACTGAGGAATACATGGTACTTCCAGGTATGGGAAGCATGTGACAGATATTTTTGATAGGGACATCCCCCTCCCCCCCAACTTAAACTTCCCTGTATCATGCTCCCCCACCTCTTCATTTATGGGTGGGTCGAGAAGTACTTCTGGTTATGGGAAGTATTTGACCATCTCCCCTTTCTACCACTATGCAGTGCTTGGCTTGAGTGACCAATCAGCAGGCCCCATTAATGCCTCATAAGGAAATGGTTGATGAACTTGTGCAAGCTCCAAAATTGACCAACAGATTTTATAGGATTAGTTCACCTTTTTAGAAAAACTACCCATGCAGGTGGGTGGAACTTGTACATAAACCTTGTGGCTTTGACTATAGTTGGATAATGCCCTTGCTATAGGTGTGTGCCATTTATGTACCTCCTGAAGCCAAAAAACTCCCGAGATTGTGAACTAACCCTTTAAACTCAGCACTTCTGCAAGGCTACCGTACGGAGCTGCATTGTTGCAGTATAAGCAGATTGGGGTGGTGGTGGGGTCCCAATCAAGGGAACCTGTCAAAGTACCAGTTTATCTTTAAAGGCATAGTTCACATTTACCAAAAAGCTGCCTATGCAGATAAGGGGCCCCTGTAGATGTGTGGCTAAAATAAGGTACATCTTATTGAACTGAACCAGTCTTCAAGGCTCATCAGACAAGCCTGGATACAAATGCAAAGATACAATGAAAACATCTGACTCCTGCAACTGCAAACACCTATTTCATCATTCCTGCCAGGAGCTGCAGAAGAGTTTGGCTGAATGGGATTGCAGCAGCCGATTCTGCTGTAACAAGCCATTGTATACGGCTGTGAGCAGACACGGAGGAGATGAATGGGTCTGAGGGGGATTTGATTTTCCTGCACTGGAATACTTGGTGAGGGCTCTGGGAGAAGTCGCATGTAAATGGCGCTTAGTTGAAATGCAGAATATCCGACAATCTATCCTGGCACCACTTTCTTGTCCTGGACTACGTGGCTGGAATATAGATGAGGATTCACAATGAGAGATTGTCGGAGTCCTCTGTACTTCCGTCTCATGAGCACGCTGTGGTGGAAACTCAACAGAGGCTTCTCAGGAAACGGCGGGCCTCAAGGTTGAAATGAACTGTCTGTTAACTTTGGCAACTGATTGGCTTCTATGTTTTTTTTTTTTAATATGTGCATTGAAAAGAAAAACTGGAAGGACAATTGCCACAGGCAACAGTTTAATTCACTTTTAGTTCTCACACCTTTGAGTCTTGATGTTCACCTTTACCAGAAAACTGCCTATGCAGGTAAAGGGCACCTGAAGATAAAAACTGTGCAGCTTTGTCCAAAAAGTTAAATAATGTCTTTGCTATAGGTGTAGGCCATTTACATACCTCCCAGAGCCTGACTGAGGTGCCATCATCCCATCCCACCTTGTTGCTAGGATGTTGCTAAGACCCAGCCAATTCAAATTCTGCATGCGCTCTCTTTCCTGACGCACTCAGTGATGCTGTGACGAAGTAGACAGTGGACCACACATATACAGGTGCAGAGGCGTAACTAGAACCTTCAGGGCCCCGGTGCAAGAAATTATGAAGGGCCCCCTGACCCCTGGCCAGGGCCCTTCCCTCTTCCCACTGATCCTGGGGCCCTTTACGCCTATCGTGGGTCCCTTTATTACGGTACTGCAGTGGGGCCCTTTCACAAGTTCTGCAGCAGGCCCCAGGGGGACCAGGGAAGCACACAGGGGCCCTGGGAACAGCAGAAGACAAGTAAACTGGATAGAGGAAAATGGAGGAGATTGGGTCCCCTAAATGCCACCCCCGCCATGCCTCCTATTCAGGTGTACAAGGGAGGCACATGGGCCCCCTGGACCATGGGGCCCGGTTGCAATTGCAACCCCTGCAACCCCTATCGTTACGCCCCTGTACAGGTGTTTGAGAGTCTGTTCCTGTGATGATCTGAGTGAGGCATGATGGCTGGACGTGCCTTAGCAGTGTCCTGGCAACAAGGCATATGTCATATTTGGGAATTTTTCGACTAGGCTTCAGAAGGAACAAAAATGGCCTACACCTACAGCAAGTGGATTATCCACCTTTGATCAAAACTGAACAGTTTTTTTTTTTTTACTACAGGTGCCCCTTATTTGCGTAGGCAGTTTTTTGGCAAAGATGAACGAACTCTTTAATGCCTTGACCAGTACATGATCTGCAAGTCACAGATGGCAGTGGCAGCCTTCTGGTCTCCTAAACTCATTATTTGCATGTTCCTATGAATCTTACATTTTACATTGAAGCAAAGTAAATATAAGACTGTTGTCTTGGGTACCCAGATACCCGACAACCAGCCTGACTTTACAGTTATAGCTAAGCTTGCACCTAGCCAGTAGAAAAAAAATGGGACTTCTTGCCAATGCTATGAACAGGAAACAGATCAAAAATCTGGTATTTCTTCCAAAAAAGTTGGCATCTCTAGTTCGTGTCCATCTTCAAACAAATCTTTATTATTATTTATTTTTAAAGAACCCGTATTAAAAATATGACACCCCTCTCTTGTAGAAGGCACCTTTCAATGTATTTACCCGCCCTCCCTGATCTCCAACATAGCCCTGCCTGGAAGGATCCCATGCAAATGCCAATCATGCCACAACTGTGGCTCCAACTAGCTGGATAGCCATTGATGATTTCTATTGCCTACATATAGTGTAACGTCTATATGAACCTTTAGTCTATATTTTTTTAGGCATCAGCTTCCCTACTGGTTTTTAGGTAAACAATTTTGTATTGGTGGGTATGGTTTTTGCCCATGAACATGGATATGTCCATGTGATGGTGTTTTGACCTTTGTAGGTGATCCTGCATACTTACCTTGATGGCTCCTGGGTTCTCTTCCACCTCACTTACTCTTTGGGTGTGCTCATACAAGCCTAACATCATTTGATTGATGCTGTCAACATCTATATATGTAAAAGATTTGAAATAAACTGAAAGGGTTTTTTATTTTAATTCTGCACATTGTCATGTATAATATAGAAGTATATTTTGTTTATTATAAAATTAATATTCCTTTATATCAGTCTTTAAGTGAATTTGTCCACGAAAAACATCAAGATGTTCTGGGTCCAATATACCCAGTCACATATTTGTAAATGTATACTCATAATAGACGCAACAATGTATTTGTTATCATAGAAGATGTTTTGATGGACCCTATATGGCACATGTGTCAAACACAAGGCCAACGGGCCAAATCTAGCCCACCAAGCCATTTAATGTGGCCCCTTGCACCTCTCCTGCAGCTGTGGCTCCCTCCTCGTTTCCACCCCATCTCAGCAGTTGGCAGCAGAGAGGAGCACAGAACTCTTCAAACAGACCCTGCTCCTCTCTGTGCAGCTGCAGCACCCCCTCGTCTCTGCCTACTTGGTCTCAGCAGTCGCCAGCAGCTGACGCCAGCCCTCCTCTGGTCCTCGTCCAGTCCCTACATTTTCTGCTTCCTGGCTCCACCCCAGCTTCTTCCCGGCTGCAGCACAAGGGGAGGGGAGGGGGTGACCCATCATGTAAGAGAGGGTGGGGGACTCTTGACTTCGGATGTCGGGGGGGGGGGGGGTGTGCTCTGGATTTCTAGTCTTACAGACACAACTGGCCCCTTGAGGGCAACCATAATGCGATGGTGGCCCGTAATTAAATGGATTTTGACACCCCTACTTTATGGAGTTCTCTGAGCTGTTTAATATGTATAGTACATTTTCCTTAGGTGTTGCTTTTTAACCATTTGTATTGAATAAAACCAACTTTAAAGAATATTTCATTCATTGTTAATGTACCTAAAAAGTTCCATCCGGTTTCGTTATTCTTTAGGTTTTGAGGTTATCCGGTATGGGGTGTATGCTATAGTTGGTGGAAAACCTCATACCAATCATGCATGGTCAAGTGCTTGCACTCTGCCAGGCTAATTTCCTTAATAACCATGCAGTAATGCTCACTCGGCTTGGCAGGTTGGGCACCAAGAGTGAGGACTTCCTACCACCCTGTCACTAAGACACGCAGTGATGGGAAATCTTTCAGACCAAGAGAAATATAGAAACCCAATAGAGGTTCTAACCTTTTTCCTTTTTCTTCTACATCCAAAACAAACCAAAAAAAACCAAAAAGGCCAGAGTTGGGCTTTACAGCGAAGAATGCGCAGTGTTCCCAGGACATGGAGATAAGTAGAACTCTGTTGGGGCAATGCAGTTTACATATGAAGGGGAGCTTCAAAAGCACGAGCCTTCGTCCTTATACACAATAGACTGCAGCATGGAGGAAATTGCTGTCTCTTGTGAATGAAGCTTTTTACTTTTATCACCTATTTATCCTGAATTGCTGAAGATTGGGGAACTTGGCAGGGAATCTGCCTCCTGTTGTGTAAAACATAGGCAGCTTGTGCCAATATTTGGATAGGCTGCAATCATCTCTAACGCACCTGTAATTTACAATGGTCAATGGAATGGGAACAAAGAAAAAGAAGAAGAATTCTTTTCTAAGTGCACCTGTAATGCAGGTTAGAAAAAGCCAACTATAAAAGGATTATAACCCCCCCGCCGCCCCCCCCCCCCAAAAGAAAAAACTCCCACAGGCATGAACTAAGGGGTCTGACCCAAGTTAGGATACAGGCTCTCAGCAAGTGTGTGGAAATCGTGCTCTGCATAATGACACGTTCATTCATCAATCAGTCGGTGGATCATCATATCCGTGGATAACACAATTAGGAGTGCTTTAGTGAATTCTTAAAAACAGTATTAAACCCAAAACCTATGTAGCTTACCCAGTACCTAATGTGATGACCGCATTCATTTTCTTCTTTAGGCTTTTTCCATTATATCTACCTGGTGATCCAGCCAGTGAGTGTTATTTTTCAATTTCCTTTAGCACACACATCAAGCACAAGGCCCATGGGCTGAAACTGGCTTGTCAGGTCTAGTCATATGGCCCCTGCACTCAGTTTTGCTTCTAGAATGTGATGAGGATGTGGGGTTGCAAACTGTGCGTAATGCACTCCTAAACCAAGCATGTAGAGCACCCCTAAACTCTGTATTCTGTGTATAGGGAAACCCCTGGAAATGCACTCTGTACATAACACACTCCTGAACTCCGCACCTTGCAGGCAGCGGTACCCCCGAACCCCGCACTTGCAGGCAGCGGCACCCCCAAGCTCCGCGCTTGCAGGCAGCGGCACCCCCAAACTCCGGCGCTTGCAGGCAGCGGCACCCCCAAACTCCGGCGCTTGCAGGCAGCGGCACCCCCCAAACTCCGGCGCTTGCAGGCAGCGGCACCCCCAAACTCCGGCGCTTGCAGGCAGCGGCACCCCCAAACTCCGGTGCTTGCAGGCAGCGGCACCCCCAAACTCCGGCGCTTGCAGGCAGCGGCACCCCCAAACTCCGGCGCTTGCAGGCAGCGGCACCCCCAAACTCCGCACATTGCGCACTCCTGAACTCTGTACATAGGACACCCCTGGCACCGCACTCTTTACATAGTACATCCCTGAACCCACTCTGTATGTAATGCACGACTGAACTCTGCACATAGCGGAATCCTGTACTCTGCACGCAACACACTCGTGAACCCTGCGCTCTGTATGTAGCACACCCCAGGTACAACCAGTCCTTTGAGGCCAAGCATAGTGTTGGGCCCGAAATGAAATGGAGTTTGACACTCCTGCTTTAACAGACCTAGATGCAGTGGCAAAGTTAGACATTCTTTCACCAAGGGCAAAGACTCAGTTCAGCACCTCTCCCCCACCCGAGAGGGAAGCTTCATCCACATACCCCCTAACCAAAGAGGGAAGTTCAGGAGCAGAAAAAAGGGGAATAGGGACTGAATGGGCGGTGCGGGTGGCATTTACTAAAGTTGATCGTTGCATTTTCCTCCTGCAACCGCTGAATGCCAGGGAGAGGGAGAAGAAGAGGAGGAGAAGCTGCTGGGAGGAGGAAAATACAGGTGATCGGTTCTAGTAAATGCTACGCCTCCTGTCCAGGTGTAGACAGGGAGGCTACACTGACCCCCTGGAGGATGGGGATGGCGATACCCGTCTCAATGAGGTGCCCCCCTGGGGTAAGGACCAACCATTTAACGTGGAACTAAAGTCCCACTTTTAAAAATTGCGAGCAGGAAGGCTCTTTTTTTGCAAAAAATACATGCATCTAGTGGAGTCGTCAAAGCACTTAAGTTCCTGGGATCCTTACTTTACTGGCCCTCTGTCCTGGTATGTAGGGGATTATGGGAAGCTTATATAAAGACAGAATTCAGGTTAGAATACTAGCAGCACTTAAAGAAACATATAGGCATGGTGAGGCTCCTAACAGGGCAATCCATATTCTGGAAGCAAGCGAACCAAGGAAGTCGCACAGCTAGATTGCAGTGAAAAGACAGAAGACACAGAGTCTTGTGTACTAGGCACAATCAAGCAAATACGATTTTAAAGTTCATGTCCTTTAAACGCCCTTTCTACTGTCTGTTTGAAAACTGTCATCTGAGCTACTGTTTACATGTCAAGCGCACCGTTTTACGAGCCTTCTTAGAACGGCATTCAGGTTAAATCTACCAGACAAAGCTATTTACATTTTGATGGAAAAAAAAGAAAGGCGCTGACAAACTGCCACATGTCCCGTCATTAAAGCATTCAATTTTAATATGACCTACATACCATGTTAATTAGGCATAATGACTTTTTTTTTTTTTTTTCTGGTGTAAAGAATAAAAGGGAAACTCTGCAAGGTTTCCACCAAACATTTTTGACAACATTAAAGTAGGAACGAGAAGCACGTCAGTAGAATTATGCTCATAAAATACATAGCACAAGAAAAGCTTCCTTTCATTCGACTCAGTCCATTAATCCGCCAAGCTCATTTTCCCACAATTCAGGCCTCGGAGATCCAAGATAAATGGATTTTTCTGAATAATGCTGGGCGTACACATGCAGATGTTTCTTACCCCCATAACTGGGTCCGATTCTTCCAGGTTCAGCCCACTCAAAATAGATACCAGTCCACCTACAGCAGGGGTAGGCAACCAGTAGCCCTCCAGATGTTGTGGAACTACATTTCCCATGAGGCATTGCAAGGCTGGCAGTTACAATTACTCCCAGATGCATGATGGGACTTGTAGTTCTGCAACCGGTGGAGGGCCCCAGGTTGCCTACCCCTGACCTACAGTCTATCCTTGGGGACTTGAAGATCTCTATACTCGATGTGCTAAGCTTAGCCTACTCTACAGTCAGCTTTTATCCAAACAGAGGAACCATTTGTTAATTGTCCCCAAGTCATACAAAGCTTAAATAAAAATTTACAGGTAAAAGCTGAGAGAGATAGAGTAATTTAAATGCTTACTTGAAGTGTTTCTTTTCCATATATTTCCAAATATTGTATGCACTTGCAAGGTGCCTTTGAACTTTCTAACAAATTTGATTACTCCAGTAGAGTCAACTCCATAGTATAACCCCCTCCCGACCACCATGTCATAGCCCTCTCCTCTTATGAAGCTCCCGGTGTAGGGATGAAGGGAAATACTTTAAAGCAGCCATTTTCAACCGAGGCTCAGTGGCACACTAGGCTTTCTTCAGAAGTTGCCATTTGTTCCTTGAGCTGTGGTTGATCTAACTCCAATCTGATGGTTCCTGCGCAATAACAGGGCCAACATCACTTCAAAGACCCATCAACAGGATGCCAATGATCTTTTTAGCATCTAGGGTGACATTCTGATCATCACTCTGGGTATTCTACCTACTGATCACCAATGTAAGGGGCATTTGTGCCACTGAACCCTTATCAATTGGTTTTAGCAAAGGATTCTCAGTGCCCGATTTTTTATTTTTTTTTCTAAGAGTTCCTCTGGGGTAAAAATGTTATAAATTAAATGATCATCTAAGTGACAGCTCTGAGTCTGCTTTGACTGCTGACATCACATCCAAGATGGCGGTGCCCAGCAGCAGTCTTTGGGATTTTGAACCAAGGGAAGCTTTTAGGCTCCATGCACACTGTAGCTGATAAAAAATAAAAAAAAAAAGCGCCCCAAAAACGGTCGTTTAACAGCCCATAAATGCCTCTCTATGTTATCCTATGTGTCCATGCACACATGGACGTTTAATGTTGTTTATCAGCAGTGTCGTATATGGGCTGTTCTCTGAATGCCCTAAAATTGCATTCAGGAGTCGTTTTTCTGACCACAGAAAACGCTGGAAGCTTAAAAATGCTCATAAACGCTCAAAAACATTGCTCGCCAGCGTTTTTGGTTGTTTTGGATCCATTGAAAAAAAAAAAAACAAACAAAAAAAAAAAACACTTCTAGATGCGAATGCGGCTAAACATCCGTTTTAAGCGCCGGTTTTTAGCTGTCAAAAAAATTGTTCATGGGAAGTTGAAAACGCATCCAGTGTGCATGGAGCCTAAAAGTTAAACAGCATGTCTAAAATAAAAGTTAAATATAAATATATACAGTGGGGAAAATAATTAATTATTCGATTCCCTGCAGATTGCCCTGCAGATTTTCCCACTTACAAAGAAATTAAAGCGGAGTTCCACCCAAACGTGGAACTTCCGCTTTAAGGGGAGGTGACCCAGACTTGCCATAATGGTAATTTTTTTTTGGGGGGGGGGGGGGGGGACCGTGGACCGGGTCTACGGTCCACTTCCTCCGCTGGCGCCGAGGAGCTGGAAGGAAGTTCACCCTCCCACCCGACGATCTTCTGGGACATGTCACAGGTCCCAGAAGATGCACCGAGCCAGTCACAAGCCGCAGCGCAACTCGCGCATGCGCAGTGAGCACCCGGCTTTGAAGCCAAAGCCGGGTGCCCACACTTGTGATGCCGGTGCCACCGAGGGGAGGGGGAGATGAGCGAGTCCTCGGGTGGCCACATCGCTGGAGCGAGGGACAGGCGAGTGGCCGATTGTTAAAAGTCAGCAGCTACACTTTTGGTAGCTGCTGACTTTTAACAGGGTGAAACTCCGCTGTAAGTGTCTATAATTTTATATCATAGGTGTATTTTAAATGATCGAGACAGAATATCAACCAAATATGCAGAAAAAACACGTGATACAAATGTTCTAAATGGAGTTGCAGTTCAGTGAGTAAAAGTAGTATTTGATCCCCTACCAACCAACAATAATTCTGGCTCCCACAGACTGGCTACAGTAGGTGCTCATGTGGTACACAGATTAGTCCGGTCACTTTAAGAAGGTGCCCCTAACAACAAACCGTTATGTGTATTAAAAAAAAAAAAAAAAAAAAAAAAAAAAGACACCTGTCCACAGAAGCTCTTTCTTCCATTCAAACCTCACCATCATGGGCAACACCAAAGAGCTGTCAAAGGACACCAGGCACTGAGATTGTAGACCTACACAAGGCTGGAACGGACCATCAATAAGCAGAAAACTATTGAAGCGATTATTCGCAAATGGAAGAAATACAAAATGACCGTCAATCTCCCTCGGCCTTGAGCTCCATGCAAGATTTTGCATCATGGGGTAGGGATGATCATGAGAAAAGTGAGGGATCAGCCCAGAAATACACAGGAGGTGTAAATAATAGGAGGGTTTAGTTTCACTTTAAAGGCCAAGTTCACCAATTCCTGAAAATGGCCCATGCAGGGAAGGGGCCCCAGTAGATAATAAAAATCTGTTCAGCTTTGTAAAATGATAATTTTATTGGATTTTATCTTTAGGCCATTTGGGTCCCCTCAGAAGTCGGTCTAAAAAATTCCCAATTAGCAACCCCCATGTCCTGACGCTAGGACACGAAAGCCATTAGATGCTCACTCCCAGCATTGCAGGATTGAAAACCAATGGTTATCGCATCAAGGCAACAAGGCAGGACCTGAGAATCGCTATCTGGGAGTTTTCTAGTGGGGCTTCTGAGGGGACTGAAATGGCCTTTAGATAAAACAATAATACTAAAAACTGCTCATTATTTTTAATATCTACTGAGGCCTTGACTGCATAGGCTATTTTCTGGGAAATGTGAACCTAGCCTTTAAGTAATTGGGTTTACATCTACTTTAAGGTTTGCAAAATATGTAATAAAACACAAATTTTATGGCCTGATGAAATATTTTCTCAATGATCACTTCAGATTTCTAGAGACAACAGGTTGCTTGTACGAAGGCACACTATGAGAGGCAATATCGCAGTTGGTTGCCATGGTTACAGCACACTCCAGTTCATATATATTTAAAAGCAGGCCTGTTCTCATCACAAGAACTGTTCCTGATGGAAGAAAAGATGCGTTTACTTAATCGACACGGAGCCCTGAGTGCCGAGCCAAACAAATTTCACCCATGAACAATTTACACCTATAGCCGCACAGCCTAAATATCACGCTTAATAACCGCGTGTAGTCCTGAAAGCGATGACATCAGTCCCCTCTGCCATGAATCCGATGCAGAGCTTCCTTGCATGAACAGATCCTCGTGCCACATAATGACAGGCCTCCTCATGCAGGTAATGACGCCTTTGGGAGATTAAATGCAGCTTTAGAGCATGCTTTGAAGATCTGTTTGCAAAAAAGCCATCCAAACAAAATAAACTCTTCTTAAAAGAGGGTAAGGAGTGAATGCACAAAGATAGAGTTCAAACACCCCATTATTATCTCATTATTAGAACATATGGCACAGTATGAGACAATAAGGGGCTTCAACCTCAAACAGACCATATGTAGCCCTCAATGCTACACTATATGGCCAGACGTTACGTAGACACCACTCTCTCAAGTTCAGGTGCTTTATTTTTGACAATTGTGTGCTTCCAACTTGTGGCGACACTTCGGGGAAGATTCTTTTTTTGTTTCAGCATCACTCTGCCCCCGTGTACAAAGCCAGCTCCCTAAAGGCATGGTTGACCAGTTTGGTTTGAAGCCCTTAGGTGGCCTGCACAGAGACTGGACTTCAACCCAAATGAACACCTTTGGAATGCCAATTGTGAGCTTGGTCTTCTCATCCCACATCAGCATCTGACCTCACAAATGCTCCCCGGCACAAATCTTCACAAAAAGTGGGGTCCTCAAAATCCTAAGTCTTCCCAGAAGAGTGGAGACTGGTTATAGCTGCAAAGAGAACGCAACCCCATATTAATGCCTATGGTTTCGGAATGAGATGTCCAAGAAGCTCATATAGCGTGATGGTCAAATGTCCACAAACTTGGCCATATAGAGTATCTTGGCGTCATTCCTAACAAAGTTCATTTTAATGACTCATTCAATTAATTTATTGATTATATAAGAGAGGAGATATAAACAGGAAAGTCCACGCAGGGGCTAAAACATACGCAGATTGTAAAAAAAAAAGAGAACATAACAAATGAGTTCAGTCACCCAAGGGGCAAATCAATAGTTCATGGTTTATACCAGGATTAGTGGACTGCAGGCCAGGTAGGCTACCCCAAGGGGCTGAAGAGTTCTTTTAAGGTTAGAATAAATTAAGGGTAGGACGACAAAAAGGAGGGCAGAAGGGTTTAGAGGGGGAAGGGGTAAAGAAGGATACGAGAAGAGTCCTCACAGACTTGGGTTCCTGCCCGCTGAAGTAGGATAAACTAGACCAACGTTTAATTCCCAAGCTCTACCGCCTGCTCAGTCCCTCATGGCTGAGACTGGTGCTCAGGGCAAAGTGCCCCACACCTGAGCAGAAGTTCCATAGTAGAGATGAGCCGGGACACGGTAAATTTTTCAAATGACGTCTATTGGCTATACACATTACAAATAACACGTTTCGGCTGTAGCAACCTTTCCTTTAACATAGGTGCTAGGAGGAAGGCTGCTACAGCTGAAACGCGTTACTGTACTTGTGATGTGATTTCTGTGAAGACAATAAAGACTTTAAACTTGACAGATTTATCGGGTGCCGGCTCATCTCTACTAGGATAAAGTAGCATTACTCATTTTTTCAATTATTTTTATTCGGTACCCTTGTGAAAGTCAAACGAAAACAGCACAGTACTGAATATAGAGCTATAGGTTACTGCTTATACTTTGGGTCAGAAGGTCTTATGCCTGGCACACACAATGAGATTATCGGAAGAATGATAGCCCTTGTCTTTTATTTTCGATATGAGACTAGCATGCAAAAATAAAATAAAAGTTACTAAAGTCATGAAAATTCTCATACAACAGAATAAAAATTTGGAAAGGATGTATGTAATGTGTTGTATTTTTGGATGAATACTGTACTGAATTAAAGCGAAATTCATACAGTCTGGTATTGTATGATTTAAATTTTCGTGCTTGTTCCATCGGATAAATTCCCATGAATTGTCATGATTGGCTCTTGAAAGCTGTGAACTAACAATCAGATTATTGCACGATCGCTTTGAAAGGCGCATTTTCATACGATCGTGTGTAAAGGCCATTAGACGGGCATCTAATGGCTATGAGCATCCATTATGCCGTTAAAGCACCTTAAAAGACCCAATTCAGGTAAATCCATAAGAAAAGTGCAAGCAATATTTTTCCAAATTCACTTAATGAGAAGGAAAATTAGGAACACAACCGAATACTTTTTTGATTTTCTTTGGTTTTTACTGCTATGACTCCACTGTGGATATTTTCACTCCCCTCCTGTCCTGTTGACACCAATAAAAGAGCATTCTGTACTGGCGACTACCTTCACAAAAATAAAAAAAGTGGGGGAAATCTCCCCAAAAGTGACAGTGTAATCTGCAGAGCTTGTAATCAGGGTCGTTTTAATAGCATCATGGGCCCCTGGGCAAAGTAATGCCCTGGGGCCCCCTACCAGCCTGCCCCAATTTACGCACCTACTCTCAAGAATGATACAAGTAGTTAATAGAATTAAACATATATTTATTAGTACTTTCAATAAAACGGATTTTAAACAATAGGAAAAACATGACATAAATCAAAAGACCAACCAACACAAAGAGCACAGTACGGGGTGAGGCAAAATGGCACAGTACCAGGGGGGGGGGGGCAGGAGGGCACAATACTGGATTCAGGAGGGCACAGTAGCACAGGAGGACTCAGGGGGGGCACAGTGTAGGTCCCGGGATACGGGCATCCTAGGACAGTTTAGTGAAAAGTGTGACTGTTCTGTCAAATCCGGGTCAGCTGGCAAGTATGATGTAATGCAAGACTATCATGGGGCCCCTGGGCACTGCCCATGCATTAAGACAGCCCTGCTTGTAACCCTTTCCCACTATATGCAAAATCTAAAAAAGAACTGGGTGGAGGTTCTTTTTTCAAAGAGGGAAAAAACATGGCAAGCACGTTGTTTCTTTTACTTTAAAAATGCCAGCTGGAGGAGGACTGGCCTCTAGAAGTACCTTCTTGTATATGGGTCCTTTATACTGCCATACATAGGAGAACACAGCACAGCACTATGAAGAACTCAGATTGTAGCATTCATGAATCAGTATGCAATATTTACAGAAAACAGTACTAAAAACGGCAAAACAAAAATTGTGCCGGGTTAAACTCTGCAGGCCCCTAGGCAGTCCAAACCTCAGGGTCGCCTCGCAGGGTTCTGAAGGAGTGTCAGCCACTAGATGAAGATGATCATCACTAATGTATATTACACATACATAGGCTGCACCAACCATACTAACTGACAGCTGGAAGATGAGCTTCTAGGAGAACTTTTGTCAGTCTGGAGGGAGGGGGTGTTAAATGTATTAGCAGATTTAAATACACTAACAAATTGAAGCCAAACTCCAGTGAATACTTTATAATCAGTTACAGCAAACATTTTGTCCCCTTTTGGGATAAAGGTTTTATATGAATAATTAATAGCTGATCAACCCTGCCAGTAGTTTGTCTATCCCTGTAAACCAGTGGTCTCCAAACTGCAGCCCAGGGCCAGATGTGCCCCTTCTCTTACTTTTATCCAGTCCTTGGGGCACCATTTCATTTACTGACACCAACAATGGGGCACAATTCCTCCAAATGACACAAACAATGGGGCACTATTCCTTCCAATGACACCATAGATGGGGCACAATTCCTCCCAATGACACCAACAATGGGGCACTATTCCTTCCAATGACACCATAGATGGGGCACAATTCCTCCCAATGACACCAACAATGGGGCACTATTCCTCCCAATGACACCAACAATGGGGCACTGTTCCTTCCAATGACACCAACAATGGGGCACAGTTCCTCCCAATGACACCACCAATGGGGCACAGTTCCTCCCAATGACACCACCAATGGGGCACAGTTCCTCCCAATGACACCACCAATGGGGCACAGTTCCTCCCAATGACACCAACAATGGGGCACAGTTCCTCCCAATGACACCAACGATGGGGAACAATTCCTTCCAATTATACCAACAATGAGGCACAATTCCTCCCAATGACACCAACAATGGGGCACAGTTCCTCCCAATGACACCAACAATGCTGGGACATTTTCTACTCCCGATGACCACAGTCTGGCCCCCCTAAAGTCTAAAAGGACAGTAAACTCGCCCTTTGTTTAGAAAGTTTGGAGACCTCTGCTCTAAACTAATACATTCTACTGGAGAGTTTGAGCTTCTGAAAAACAGCAGACCTTCTGCCTGGATCTCCAGATAATAAAGAAAAGAAAGCCTAAAAGATGAAACTAATACAGCATCACATCTAAGAATTGGTAAGCTGCAATATAATACAGGTTTGCTTTTGGGTTTAATACTGCTTTAAGGTGGGTAGCTGTATTATTATACACTATTGTGCCCTTCATATTGTTTCTATTCCTGTGCTTCCCGTTTAGTGATCAGGATACACCTGCCAGCCAGATGCTCAACCTCTGCTGCAGCAGCACAGCCTAGCCAAGAACACACCCCCAGGCCACTCATCGGACAATGAAGGAGCAGCAAGCAACTGATGAGCCATCACTCTGCACCCTCCTCCTGTCAGCATGCTCATTTGTCAGCACATGTGCACTGCGGTAGAACTCTCCTCTCCCAGTTTGAGTTCTGCTGTACAGGGAATGGCAGGAGACGGATATAAAGTTGGATTTCGGTATTTACACTAAACAAACAAAATCTGATAAATACAGTGGGGAAAATAATTTTTTGATCCCCTGCAAATTTTGTAAGTTTGCCCACTTACAAAGATAAGAAGGGTTTATAATTTTTACCATAGGTGTATTTTAAAAGATAGAGACAGAATATCAACCAAAATTCTAGAAAAAAAAAAAAAAAAACAATACAAAATGCTATAAAAAGAGTTGCAGTTCAGAGTTAAGTATTTGATCCCCAAGCAGAACATGACTTAGTACTTGGTGGGGAAACCCTTGTTGGCAAGCACAGAGGTCAGATGTTTCTTGTAGTTGGTGACCAGGCTTGCACATCTCAGGAGGGATTTTGGTCCACTCTTCTTTACAGATCTTCTCTAAATCCATAAGGTTTCTTGGCTGTCTCTCCTGGCAACATGAAGTTTCAGCTCCCTCCATAAATTTTCTATAGGATTAAGGTCTGGAGACTGGCTAGGCTACTCCATGACGTTAATGTGCTTCTTCTTGAGCCACTCCTTTGTTGCCCTGGCGGTGTGTTTTAGGTCATTGTCATGCTGGAAGACCCATCCACTACCCATCTTCAGTGTTCTGGCTGAGGGAAGAAGGTTCTCATCCAAGATTTTACAATACATGGTCCTGTCCATTGGTCTCTCAATACGGCAAAGTCAGCCTGTACCTTTAGCAGTGAAACAGACCCAAAGCATCATGTTTCCACCTCCGTGCTTGGCTGTAGGGATGGTGTTCTTAGGGTCATAGTCAGCATTTTACTTCCTCCAAACATAGCGAGTTGAGTTAATACCAAAGAGCTCCATTTTGGTCTCATCTGACCTCAGCACTTTCTCCCAATCCTTCTCTGCATTTAGATGATCATTGGCATGACTGTAGATGTGCCTTCTAGAGGAGAGGAACTCGCCTTGTTTGGAGGAAGAAAAATGCTGACTATGACGCAAAGAACACCATCCCTACGGTCAAGCACGGAGGTGGAAACATTATACTTTGGGGCTGTTTCACTTCTAAAAAGGTACAGACCGACTTTGCCACATTGAGGGACCAATAGACGGAGCCACGCATTGTAAAATCTTGGATGAAAACCTTCTGGCTGAACACTGAAGATGGGTCATGAATGGGTTTTTAAGCACGACAATGACCCAAAACACACCACCAAGTCAACAAAGGAGTGGCTCAAGAAGAAGCACATTAAGGTCATAAAGTGGCCTAGCCAAGTCACCAGACCTTTATCCTATAGAAAATGTATGGAGGGAGCTGAAACTTCAAGTTGCCAAGCGACTGCCAAAAAAGCACAAGGATTTACAGAAGATCTGTAAAGAAGAGAGGGCCAAAATCCCTCCTGAGATGTGCAAACCTGGTCACCAACCACAAGAAACGTCAAAGTGGTTGTCAACCCATGACAACCACTTTCACCTACAGGTAAGCTTATAATAAAGCTTACCTGTAGATGCCCTGCATATCTCCCAAACCTGCACGGTTCAGGAGATATGCAGAGTACTAGCTGTGCCAACGTCATTTTGGCACATGGGCAGTGAAGAAACAGCCTCCGTGCCATTTCTTCACTGTGATCGTGACGTGACTGGCTGCTCCTGCGCGCATGCGCGGGAGTGACGTCACGCGACTCTGGCCAGTCACAGAGCCGGAGATTGCGGCCCCGGAAGGAAGAGGGGCAGAAGATGGACGCTGCCAGCACTCACTGAACTGTAACTCAATTTATAACATTTGTATCATGTGTGTTTTTTCTGGATTTTTGGTTGATATTGATAAAATACCCATGATAAAAATTAATTTCTTTGTAAGTGGGCAAACTTACAAAATCTGCAGGGGTCAAATACTTATTTCTCCCCCTGTACATAATTGCATAAAGATTTCATTCTTAAAGTGGTTGTCAAGTCATGACAACCACTTTAACCTACAGGTAAGCCTATAATAAAGCTTACCTGTAGGTACTCTGCATATCTCCGAAACCTGCACGGTTTCAGGAGATATACAGTGTAAATGCATATGCCAACGTCATTGGCACATTCACTTAGTGTGCCGTAAATGACGGCTCCCATGCACATCCGCGGGAGTTGAGTCCGCGCCGTGATTGGTCGGAGCCCGGAAGAAGACGGACTCAGCAGGTCACCGGGACCGCTGCTACAGCGTCGATCTAAGGTAAGTGTTTCATAATGAGCTAGTATGCGATGCATACTAGCGCATTATGCTTTTCTCTCTTTTTTTTTTCACTTGACAACCACTTTAAAATCGGTTAAGTCTCCAATTACACGGGGCGCTATTTCAACCTCCCCTGAAAGATTTTTTTTGACAGCTAGAAGCTGGCATCTAAAACTGCAGTTTTACTGCATTTTGCATTCCGCGTTCACGTCTAGGAGCATTTTTAAAAAAAAAAAAAAATTGTTTTCTTCTTTTAAAATGGAAACGCCTGCAAATGAAACTGTCCCAGACATGAGTTACCGCGCTTAGGCACGTTTACCGGCGTTTACAAGCGGTTTGGCACTTTGGGCGGCACAGTGATGTAGTGGATAGCACATTCGCATGGCAGCAAAAGGGTCGCTGGTGTGAATCCCAACCACGACTCTCCCTGCCTGGAGTTTGCACGTTCTCCATGTGCCTGTATGGGTTTCCTCCGGGTACTCTGGCTTCCTCCCACACTTCAAAGACATGCTGGTAGGTAAATTAGATCCTGTCTAAATTGGCCCTAGTATGTGTATGAATGTGAATGAGTTAGGGACCTTAGATTGTAAGCTCCTTGAGGGCAGGGACTGATGTGAATGTACAATGTATATGTAAAGCTCTGTGTAAATTGATGGCGCTATATAAGTACCTGAAATAAATAAATGCCTCGGAACTGGCATCTGAACCCATTTTTTTGCTTTCCAAAAAAGCCTCTAAACCCAACTGCATGGAAACGACCTTAAACGACCCTGTGTACATGTATTGATAAGATAACAGAGTTCAGGGACAGTTGAAAAAAACGCCCAAATGCCTCAAAACGTCCGTTTACCAGCAGCAGTGTAAATGAGGCCTTAGAATTTGTGAACACAGCCCCCCATCACGCCATGGGTTGCAGGTTACGGAGCGGTGTTGGCGATGTTGGATGTACAGATGTCTTACTATCCATGGTTTCCGGTGAGACATCTGCGTGGCTACGGCCGGCCTTAGATCACATTTGGGTGACATTTCTCCTCCAGCAGAACAATGTCATAAACGTCTACAGAGGACTGTTTATTGGAGATAAGAATCTCTTCCTAACATTTCTGGACAGCTGTTCATAACGTTTCCTGGCCTTTTAATTTATTCCTTCCAATCCAAGCCGCTTCCAAACTACAGCAATTAGGTCCTGCGATAAATTACATGGTTTTAAGGGCATCACTCGAAACATAAATGTTATTTGCAGCCACATAAAAAGCAATTCGCTGTGCGCTAATCTTGAAAGTCACTTCCCAGAATGCCAGATAATTTTTTAACAAGATCAGCCAAATTGGCCTTTCATGAAAGCTCGATTGCATTTAGCAGGATTCTGCTTTTGCCTATAGTGAGGCACCGGAGCTTGCAGGAATGTTAGAGCGACGGAGAGAAAACCCTAATCGGATTAAAGGGGCACTGATACAACAGGGGTGATAGAAAATAAAAGGTCTCAAAGGACAAATGGAAAAAAAAACATTACAAACGTTAAAAATCAAAAAAGTAATATATTGCAGATTACCAATCATCAGATATAGTGGCTGCATTAGTTTTCTTTTTTATCAGGCCCTTTTCCCCTGGTGATCTGGTCAGTAACCCACCTCTTGTATTAGAGTGCCCCCACTCTGGATAAATGAGCACATGGGGCTCCTTTGGACAGCAGCACTGTCAGTCTGGGGGGGGGGGGTGTTAGATGGACTAGCACATGGGAACTCAACCTGTGGCCCTGCAGCTGTTGCGGAATTGCAAGCCATTGACAGTTACAAACATGACTTCCAAATACAGGAGGCATGATAGGAATTGTAGTTCTGCAAACAGCTGGAGGGCCGCAGGTTGAGTCACTAGCAGATTTAGATACACTAATAAATTGAAGCAAAACTCCAGCTAACACTTTATAATTAGTTACAGCAAAAACTGTTTTTTTTTTTTTTGGGGGGGGGGGGGATAAATGTTTTACAAAAATAAAAGATCGTTGTAATCATCCCTGCCAGTGGTAAACGGTTTGTCTCATCCTTGTAAAATATATCCGAAAGAAACCTTGCTCTTTTGGAAAACAATGGACTTATTGGCTGGATCAGCAGATGCAAATGCGGCCATCACATCTAAGAATTGGTGAGCTGCAATATAATAAATGTTTGCTTTTGGCTCTAAACCAGACCTGTGTTTTGTCAATGAAGTGCAATGCGACATAATCCCTGTAATGACAGCCCTACCAGATGCACACTCATCTACCCTTCACTACCTCACCACTAACAGCCAGGAAACTACCCAGTACTTCAAAGTATGGGAGAGCATGTGACACTGCTTCCCCTCATTTGACAGCACTAGTGACTGGTGATTGCATCAGGACTATCACATGGGGCAGGGAGATGGTGCTAGACCTGTGCATGCTCAGAACAAGAGCAGAGGTCCTTAACTAGTTGCAGACTTTGGGTGTGCTACACAACCAAAAAAACGTCATTGTATACAGAAGGTATGTAGCATGTCCAGTCTCTCTGCCCTGCTTCTGGGACTCCCCCTCCCAGCATTGCTGGCTGTGATTAATCAGAGATGGCATTGCTGTATACTCAGAGAAGAAGGCAGCTCTAGCTGTCAAAAAAAGCAGTCTGAATCCAAGTTTATAAATACTGCTCAGACCACAATTATATAATGTGACATATTGTTACATTTGTATCTTTCTGTTCATTCATCTGCAGAGCAAAGGGATAATATTAGAGCTGCAGATGCGGTCAGTTAAAGTGCATTAAGATAAAGTCTTCTGTGTGCAGCAGCCCCCCCCCAGGCCCCCTAATACTTACCCGAGGTCCATCTAGATCCAGCGGATGCTGCAGGAATGTCTTGGCTGCCCGGGCTCCACTCCCATTGGCTGAGACAGCAGGGCATTGGCTCCTGCTGCTGTCAAAGTTAGTCAGCCAATGAGGAGAGAGAAAGGGGCGGCGGCTCAATGTCTGGATGGACACAGGGAGCTGTGGCTCGGCTCAGGTGCCCCCATAGCAAGCTGCTTGTTATGGGGGCACTCAACAGGAGGGAGGGGCCAGGAGAGCAGAAGAGGAACCTGAGAAGGAGGATCCAGGCTGCTCTGTGCAAAACTAACAGCACAGAGGAGGTAAGAATAGCAGGTTTGTTATTTTTAACTAAACAAACACAAGACTTTACAATCACTTTAAAGCAACCTGACAAGTTAAACTTTTGTTTTTTTCCCCTCTGTTTAATCCTTCATTAACTCTTTGTTTACTCTAATCAGCCCTAACTCCTTATTCTCCTCTCTTCAACTATTATTTTCCAGTTGATTGTTTATTTCCAATATATTTACTTTTTTTTTTTTTTTTGTTAATACAGTATTTTTACACATTTCACATAATAAAAACGTGCAAAATATGGAGGGAAAAAAAAAAAAAAACTATTTAATTTGTAAACTTTTCAATCATTTGTACCAGAATCACTGCACTGCCTTGATGCATTATTATTATATTGTCACAGTAACCATGAGATAAAACAAAGTTCAGGATTATTGCTTTATCCCCTTACTTTTCAAATCTATGTACACTACAAACCGTATGATTGAATCGGTTCTGATATTGCTGTATTACTAACCTGACAGCTTATTATTCTAAAAAGGAAACCTTCACCAGCAAGAATAAGTCCTTCCATTTAAAGAGCACCTGTCATTTCAGACCCATCATGGCAGCGCCTGTTAGCGGGCATCCACTCACCTGCTGCTGCCACGTCCCTCACCTTGTTGTGTCACTGCCGCATCACCAGCCATCCCATTAAAGTGAATGGGACGGTCGGTGAGTAAACAGCGGGTCGGAGGAGGAGCCGCTGCGGGACAGAGATGACATTAAAATTAGGATTTAAATTGAGTTAATTTACATCAATCAAGCCTTTTTACTAGGAATTCAGGGCGGCACAGTGGTGAAGTAGATAGAACTTTTGCCTACCAGCAAAACGGTCGCTGGTTCGAATCCCAACGATGACACTACCTGCCTGGAGTTTTCATGTTCTCCCTGTGCCTGCATGGGTATCCTCCGGGTACTCTGGTTTCCTCCCATACTCCAAAGACATGCTGGTAGGTAAATTGGATCCGGTTTAAATTGGCCCTAGTATTTGTATGAATGTGAGTTAGGGATCATAGATTGTAAGCTCCTTGAGAGCAGGGACTGATGTGAATGTACAATATATGTGTAAAGCACTGCGTAAATTGACAGCGCTATACAAGTACCTGAAATAAAATAAATAGTGATTTAAATCAAATCCACCATGTATGCCGCACAACTGATTGGCTCCTTGCGTTGCTCCTTTCTCTCCCAGTATGAGCTCTGCTGTAAGGGTACCACAAGAGTCGGATACCAAGTCAAATTTGAGTACCAATACTGCCTGCAATTGAAACCATAAATTTTATGATGTATTAATGTGCATTTCTGCCCAGAGTTCAGCTTTAAATGCATTTTTAAAGAAAACCTTAATCCCTCTTGCGACTATCCTCCTGTACTCCCCAGCATTCCGACTGGGAGAGGAAGCAAGGGATCATCAGCTTTTACTACTATGTCACGCATTGCTATGAATCTAAATACATGGGGCTTGCTGACTGGAGGAGAGAGCAAAGAGATGACCTTATCAGTAAGCCGCTGTCGTCGCCGTCGTCCATCTTCCAAGCTCAGCCTTGACCATACTTTATTACTATAACTTTGGCCTGATAGGGGTGTCCAGATTTAAAACTGCCTGAACAGAAAGCAACACAAATTACACACCACACTTTAAATGAAACCTTACTCAGAAATATTCATAGATTTGAAAATGCTAATTTGCCTGGCTCTGCTGATCCATTGGTTTTATTACTTTCTAAAACACTGCAGCAGAATAGGTACGAAGCTTTAGAACAGGGATCCTCAAACTAAGTTTGAGGACCTCTGCTTTAGAGCTTCTGTTTTTTCCAACCCACCCTGCTGCATGCTTGGCTAAAGCATCAGGGAGCCAGGCAGCTGGCATTTTCAGAGACTAGTCAGCTATGACAACCATCATTTCTCTCTACACAGGTTTCTTTTTTTTTAATTTTTCTTCCACTCACAAACTTAAAAATAAAGAAAACAGCAGCAGATTCCATTAGGGTGCACCCAGCCAGGCGGCTGCGCGGTAACGCTGTGTAGCGGCCCTTTCATGCACATCGTCTTCACACCCTTTTTATAGCTTTTTTTTATCCAGAGTCAGCTCTGTTGAGTTACACTGAGCTCCCTGCGGGATAGCGGAACACACATCGCCACAAGTAACAGCAATCATAGATTTTCCGGAGAATGCGCGTGCCGTTCACAGGGGGACGTTTAAAGACTGATGCAGCACTTGGCTCCTTCACCTGTAAAGTTCATGTACTTCCATAGGGACCAACAGTCCTTACACTGATACAGTGCGTCTGTGAATATTCCAACCACAATGGAGCGTACAGGAAATGATCTCATGGAGATACATGGATCCGCGTGAAGCCCTCAGCCGGAGGTGTGACAGCGAGGGACAAGGCTTCAAGAGCCCAAAACAACAACTGTGCTAAGGTTGTAGACTCGCCGCAGTCTATATTTAAGTTAATTTTATTACATGCAGCCAAACTCAGCAGATTTTTCACAGGGCTCCTGGGCCATACTGCACATTTGTCATGTGTAACTGACAACTAATAGTCTACTATATGCAGGGCCATCTTTAAAGGCAGGGCAAAACGGGCAGCTGCCCCGGGCACAGTCATTGTTGTGGGGACCAAAGCAGCTGTCCCTTGAGCCTACACTGCCTGAAAATAGTTGACAAGTGGATTTGGGAGGGCCCAAGAAAAAGGTTTGCTCAGGGTCCAAGCAATAAATATGGCCTTGTCTATATGTGGCTGCAGTGGGCTTCTCCTGGGGTTATAGCTTGGAGGCCAGTGGGAGAAATTAAGCTCAGCATAGGGACCAAAGAGATTGGCAAGTGTGGGGATTTCCAGTGAACTACTACTTGTGAATGATGCAGCAATTTGGTGGCATGAGCCGTGGGAGGGGAACGAGTGAACACGAGTCAAAACAAGGCCTGGGGGCCAAATCTGGACCGCCAACCCATTGCATGTGGTCCTCGCACCCAGGGCTTTTTATCAGCCATACCATGGCGGAACTCTGTTCTGCTAGCTCAAGCTTATAGCCTCTGGGGGTGTGGCACAACCCCCAAACTCTGCCCCGTGCGCGCAGCGCAACCCCCAAATTCTTCCCCCCCGCGTGCGCGCAGCGCAACCCCAAACTCTGCCCCCCACGTGCGCCCCCAAACTCTGCCCCCCACGTGCGCGCGGCGCAACCCCCAAACTCTGCCCCCCACGTGCGCGCGGCGCAACCCCCAAACTCTGCCCCCCACGTGCGCGCGGCGCAACCCCCAAACTCTGCCCCCCACGTGCGCGCGGCGCAACCCCCAAACTCTGCCCCCCACGTGCGTGCGGCGCAACCCCCAAACTCTGCCCCCCACGTGCGCGCGGCGCAACCCCCAAACTCTGCCCCCCACGTGCGCGCGGCGCA
>BLSH010389137.1:1260335-1288270 GCA_018402905.1 Glandirana rugosa
AACACTAGGGAGGTCGTTTATGGCGGTAAGAACGTCCCGCCTGAACTATCGGTCGTTGAGAGATAGAGGGTGCAGTATCAAATGGGAGATAGAGAGTTGCTGGCTATCAAGTCCGCCCTGCAAGAATGGCGGTATTTGCTGGAGGGATCACAAAAATCTGGAGTACTTACGAACCGCCAAGAGACTGAGACCCCGCCAGGCCCTCTTCTTTTCTCGGTTCCAGCTGCACATTACGTACAGGCCCGGCTCGAAAAATGTGAAACCCGACGCCCTCTCCAGGATGTTTCATACCACAGGGGAGACTCCCCCACCGGACACGATCCTCCCATCCCAGAGTTTCCTATTAACTCAGGAGGACCTCCTCTCACAAATCAGACGGTCCCTGGCCAGGTCCTCTGTCCCTCAAGATTCCAGGCTGACCCAGCAGGACGGGTTGTGGTGGTTTGGGTCGAGAGTCTACGTCCCCGAAAAGCAACACCTGGCAGTGCTTGAGTTATGCCATGATCTCAAACTGGCAGGACACTTTGGGGGTCGTAAGACGGAGGAGCTAGTGGCACGCTCTTTCAGGTGGCCCCAGGCCGACAAGGACTGCAAGGAATATGTTATATGCCCGCAACAAGGTCGATCGGACCAAAGCCTGGGGGTTGCTAAACCCATTATATGTTCCGGAGCGGCCTTGGTCCCATATATCTATGGACTTTATAGTCGAGCTGCCCCCATCTGCAGGATGTACTACCATCTTTGTGGTCGTGGACCGCCTCACCAAAATGGCCCATTTCATCCCAATGAAGGGCACCCCGACGGCCAACCAAATGGCAGAGATTTTTATTAAAGAAATAGTTCGCCTCCACGGACTACCAGCTAATATTGTATCCGATCGAGGGGTACAATTTACTTCTCGGGCCTGGAAGGCCCTCTGCTCCCTGCTGGGAATCGAGCTGGCGTTCTCCTCCGCTTACCACCCCCAGACTAACGGCCAGACACAGAGAACAAACGAGACGTTAGAGCAGTACCTCCGATGCTACTCCTCGTTCTCTCAGGACGACTGGGTCTCGCTGCTGCCGGTAGCCGAGTTCGCCTACAACAACACAGTCCACTCTGCCACCAATCAGTCACCATTCTGGTCCTGCCCGACCTGGCTCCGGAGAGCTCGGTGCCTGTTGTCCAGGACATGGCTGCTTTCTTGGTGGAGAACAACAGGCTCCTGCGGGAGACATTATTCCGGTCACAGGAATACAACAAACGGATGTTCGACAGAGGAAGGAGAGGGGAACTGGACCTGCAACCTGGCGACTAAGCTTGGCTCGCAACTAAGAACTTAAAATTGGCCTGCCCCTCAAAGAAGCTTGGACCAAAGTTCATTGGCCCTTTCCAAGTCAAGAGGAGAATCAATAGGGTAGCGTATGAGCAGAACCTCCCCCCTTCTCTTCGGGTGCACCCGGTATTTCATGTGTCCCTGTTGAAACCGGTAACCAAGGACTACTTCCCGGGGAGGAGATCGGCTCCACCTGAGCCTGTTATAGTGGACGGTGAGGAAGAATACGTTGTTGAGGCAATCCTCGACTGCAGAGTGAGAGGGGGTGTGACACAATTCTTGATCAAGTGGAAGGGGTATGGACCTTAAGAGAACTCATGGGAGCCCGAAGAACACATCCATGCCAAAGAGTTGATTCGGCTATTCTAGAGGACTCACCCAGATCTAAAGGCCCGACTGGGCATCCGGAGGCTGCCCCTGGGGGGCGGGGGGGCAATGTTAGGAAGAGAATCTATGGCTAAAGCGGACTTTCTGCACCTATGTAGGCATGTCTTGGATCTGCTAACCAGCACAGGGGTCACTAAGGGTTAACAGTTGTGCAGGGTGATTTCATTGATTGGAGCCCAGCTGCCTTATTTAAACACCTCAGCAGCCCACAGACTCTGCTGTCTGATCTACAGCGTGTGGTGTGTGTTCCTGATCTGCCTGTACTTTGATTACCTGTTCCTACGACCCGGCCTGCCTGACTTTGCTGATTTCCGACCCTGCCTGAACCCGACCATCCATCTGCCTGCTCCTTCTGTACTGCACCGCCAGCCAGCTTCACGACCCGGCCTGTACGACCACGCTTCTTGTGCACGAGTGCACCTACGGACTTCCTATCAACACCAGTGACCCAGTCCGACCCTCGTGCCATCCTGCACTCCCGAGCCACCTGTCTACTCTACCAGGGGTTCCCGAGTCAGGGTCGTAAGGGAGGTTACCCACTGCATAAGTCAGACTCATCCACCAGGTACGTGACACTTTGATACACATTCAGAAAACGCAGTCTAAGGGAAGGCAATAAAAGCGCACCTAAAACCACATGTAAAATGTGGATACAATCGCACTGCACCAAAATTGCACCGTACCAGTGTGAACCCGACCTTAAAGCGGAGTGCCACCCAGAAAATTTTTTTTTTTGGCATCCACTCTTAATACTACATATATGTAACCTTTTGTTTCCTTACCTTCAAACCGCCTAGTAATTACATGTATTTTTTACTCACAATTTTCGTTTCTCTCACTGCTGGACGTTTCCATTTTAGGTGAGGGCATCTGAAGCCCATCCTGGGTCTCCTGGCATCTCTTCCTGAAAGAAGTGCATGGTGGGTAACCATCATGCACTCCTCGATCTCGGTCCGCCTTAAATTACGTCATTTCCTGTCTGGAAAACACAATTTTACAGTACAGGGAAACCCAGTGACTCCTGGGAAATGATGAGTCACATCTCCCAGGAGGCCAGGGGAAGCAGGAAATGAGGAGAAGAACCTAGGACCTAAAATGGGGCAGATTACAGAGACCACCTAGCAACAAGCGACTTAGGGTGAGTATAAAAATGTTTTTTCCTTCAAAAGGTAAGTCTATATAGGGAAAGGACTTGAATGATGTAAAAAAAAATTCTGTACAATGTTGTCCCCTATGGGACCTAATACATATAGCACTTTGTATTGTGTTTCTAAGTGCATTCTAACCTTCGTTATGAGGTCTGACCTGCGCTCCCCTGCCCCAGCGGCCAATCCAACAACGGTAGTGAAGGAGAGGGCTCATTCATAGTTGCAGTTTGTCTGGGCTGTGAGCACTTTGCGAAGAGAAGCAACGGCAAGAGGAAAGCAAAGCCTGACACTCCGCCTCCCTTTGCAGTGCTCTTGCCTCAGGTTGTCTGGGGAAAGTGCTCACAGCTGAGACAAGCTGCAGATATGAACCAGCCGTCTTCTTCATAGTGGTTGTTGGACCGGTAGTGGCAAGAGCAGGGTCTGTCTAGGGTTAGAAAGCACTGAGAAACACAAAGGCACAAAGTACAGCATGTAGGAGATAGAACCGTACAATAAAAAATGATATTTTTTGAAAACTGCATTCTAAATTCAAAGCACACTTCTCCTTTTTGCCCCATCCCCCTCCACAGATATATACTTTGATCTCTGAGTACATCCAGCAGTAGGAGCCTATACTGTCCTGGCCTACACATTACAGTCCCATGGACCTCTATGGGACAGTCTTCAATTTTTGGCCTTGGGATACAGCCGCATAGACTTCTATGGGTTGGTCTTCGATTTTTGGCCTTGGGATACAGTCCCATAGACTTCTATGGGTTGGTCTTCGATTTTTGGCCTTGGGATACAGTCCCATAGACTTCTATGGGTTGGTCTTCGATTTTTGGCCTCGGATACAGTCTCATAGACTTCTATGGGTTGGTCTTCGATTTTTGGCCTTGGGATACAGCCACATAGACTTCTATGGGTTGGTCTTCGATTTTTGGCCTTGGGATACAGTCCCATAGACTTCTATGGGTTGGTCTTCGATTTTTGGCCTTCGGATACAGTCCCATAGACTTCTATGATTTGGTCTTCGATTTTTGGCCTTGGGATACAGTCCCATAGACTTCTATGGGTTGGTCTTCGATTTTTGGCCTCGGATACAGTCTCATAGATGTCGATGGGACACGAATATGCAGGCGCAGCCAGGACAGTGAAGACTTGCAAATCTGGATGTAACCGTATAGCAGAACTGAGGCCGTTGAAAGAAAGGAGTATAAATCTGTAGAAAGTGAGGGTGGGTTACGTTAAGGAAAAGGGGGTCCAGGGATAAATGAACTTTGTTTTTTTTAGGGCAGCCCTTTCCACTCATCTGAAAAACAATCAATGGTGGATCTCTTTTTAGTGGGCTTATGACAAGCAGCAAGTGGCTATTGTCACCTCCTCACTCGCTAATTTAACCCTGTAAATGATGAACCACTGTGCCGCAATAGGGTGCACTGTACCTTTGATAGAACGGTTGCACTTGGCGTTGGAATGCTGTCCAGAAACAAAATGTGGTTTCATTTTAGCCATGGCCACAAAGCACAGGATCATAGCTGTGGCTAGTGTACATCTTGGAGAGGCTGCATGCCCTAGTTCTGTGGGTGATTAGAGAGCGGTACAACTGCCTCATTTTACTGCCCCCTAGCTGCACATGTGAGCAAAGTCTCAAAACGCACTTATATTATCCAGGGGTCTCTGAACTTTCTTTAAAAAAAAAAAAGCCAGTTTACTGTCCTTCAGATCTTGGAAGGGGGGGGGGGGTGGACTGTGGCCATTGAGAGTAGAAAAGGTGTCATTGGGAGGAATTGTGCCCCTTCTTTGGTGTCATTGAAGGGAACTATTGGTATCAGTGGATGAAATAGCGCTCCAAGGGCCAGTTAAATACAAGAAAATGGGCCGCATCTGGCCCCTGGGCCGCAGGTGGAGATCACTGCTATAAATTGAAATGAACAGAGAAAATTCTGCTCCTGGGGGGGCATTTTCCTCCACATCACTACCTTCCTGCCCGGTATTTCCACATCACAGACTGCTACTAAAAACGGGGGCTCATAACTGTGCACAACTTTTAGAGCTGTCAGAATGCTGATCTGAGTAATCACTGGCGGTATGATTGCAATGTATACTGTAACCCCCAGCTGGATACAATCCCATGCCATCGGATTTCCCTTCCCATGACACCACAACAGCTGAGACCCCAAGACGGTTCCTGCCGGCCGGAGACCTCTATTTATTACCGGCCTTGTTTATGTTCCATAGACATTGTATTTACACAGAACACATGTTCCTCCATGCATCTCCTTCTCATGGATACAACCCAACACTGAATATATACACTATATTGTCAAAAGTATTGGGACACCTGCCTTTACAAGCACATGAAATTTAATGGCACCCCAGTCTTAGTCCGCAGGATTCAATATTGTGTTGGCCCACCCTTTGCAGCTATAACAGCTTCAACTTTTCTGGGAAGGCTGTCCACAAGGTTTAGGAGTGTCTATGGGAATGTTTGACCATTCTTCCAGAAGCGCATTTGTGAGGTCAGGCACTGATGTTGGACGAGAAGGCCTGGCTCACAGTCTTAACTCTAATTTATCCCAAAGGTGTTCTGTTGGGTTGAGGTCAGGACTCTGTGCAGGCCAGTCAAGTTCCTCTAAAAAACTCGCTCATCCATGTCTTTATGGAGTGACAAGAAAATTTGGAGGAGCAGGATGGAAACACATTTCTAACAGTAAATCTGGTTTTCGTTGGGGCTAGTCAATTCACTCCAAATGGAATGTTAAGGTTCTTGAAGCGCTATCGAATGCCATTCGTCAGGTCATCAAGTGTGCCATGAGAATTTCTCTACAAATGTTCGTATGAACCTCCGTTTGTGAATCAACAAGTGCATGGCCAGCTTTTTCCCAACCAAACTTTTTTGTTTTAGATTTCACTCACTTCCTGTCTTGGTGACAACAGTTTTACAAGGCGGGAAATTTTATTAAGATTTCCAAAAACCAGCAGCAACGCAAAAAAGACTAAAGTGATTTCTTTCCCAAGCGTTTTTTTTTCTGTGTCTTTTTTTCCCCCCAAAGCATGAGGTTTTGTCTTTTTGTTCCCAACCAACCGCAAGGTTGTTTTTGTATTTCGTCTTTTTTGGCCTTTTTTTTCTGTATTTTTTTTTCCAGATGTGATTTTTTTTTTTTTTTTGTATTTTTTTCCAAGTGTGTTTTTTTTTGTTTTCTTCCAAGTATGAGTTTTTTTTTGCCTTTTTTTTTTAAACGTATGTTTTTTGTTTTTTTAAAGATAAAGGCTTGGGCTCCAAAATTGCGGTCTGTATCCCTGCTACAGAGTGGTCTTCATTTTTCTGCTTAAGTGGCTCATAACTTGGGTGCAGCCAATGGACAGTACCGTCAGCCTTTACATGACAGATTCTCTTTAAAGTGTTACTAAGCCCAGTAAACTGAAAATAGTTTATCTGCCCCCCCACAGCTTATAAATCATCTTTTTACATTAAAATTCTGCCACTATTTACCTTTTGGGGTGATCTGTATACCATGGGTTCCTGATAACCTGCACAGTTTGTCCATAGCTGTGTGTTCAAGTAGTAGGAGGTTTCCATTACAGCTCTTATAGACGCCCACATGTGTGATGTCAATATCATGGGACCTGACAGTTCAACTGAAACAGGAAATGTTCTATCCAACATAAGAGACCCAACTGAGCATGTGCAGCTTTACCACCCTGCTGTGTATTATATGGACTTGCTCAGATTGACAATGCAGGAGGGCAGAATCTATACATACAGGATAAAACAGGCTTTTTTACACAATGCTGAAGATTAACCCGTAGAGTTCCACAGTGAGTATAACAAGCATGCTATGCTGCATATAAAGACTGATTTTACTGGTGCAGGTTTAGTAACACTTTAATTAGTCCCTGACCTGGAACAAGCATGTAGGTAACCGGTGTTTTGTCATCCTGGGGTACTCCTTTGCTGCTGCATATAAAATCGCTTCCTATATTAGCACTCGTCTCATCTGCTACACTTAGGGCTCATTCACATCCGCTGTCCTAATGCAAGAGCAAGGCCATCTGCTTTATGTCTTCAGTTAATGCAATTTGCTGCACTGGATAAGTTGAAAAAATAAAGGCGAGCAGCGCAAAGGCTTTTAATAATGTATGGCAGCGCACAGCAGCATACGCTCACAACTCGCATTAACGCACGCTGTGTGATGTGAATGAACCCTCCAGGCTATTTATCATTTCGCTGCTTAATAGATCTCTTCTAGGTACCGACTATGGCCAGGACGCCAGTAAAACACATCTGCCCTTAAAATATCCTCAGGCGCCTCTAAAATATATACATCCCCAAACACAGATTTTCTACACTTCCTGGAAGAGTGACAAATATGTGAAACTGGAATCTTACAGCTGAAATAATCGCAATAATTAAAACATCCCTCATCCATGACCTGAATATAAACCCTGAAGGACAGGAGCCTTCCAGCAAAACCAAAGCAATGGCACTTAAATAAGAAAAATGTTTAAATTAAACTGCAGGATATATTGCTACAAAGGGAATCCATCAGGTCCCCCTACCCTGCTGAACACACAGGGCTTAGTGCACTGGGTAGTCAGAGGAAGTCCAGTATGACTTCATGGCGCTCCGCCGCTGGGGGGGGGGGGGGGGGGTGAATGTAGGCGATTGAGGCTGACTTAGGAGAATTGAACACATTACACCAGAGCTGCACGATTCTGGCTAAAATGAGAAGCACAGTCTTTTTGCTTAGAATAAAAATCATGATTCTCGTGGCGTAACATCATCTTTCACATTATACAAAAAAATAGGTCTAACTTTACGGTTTAGTTTTTTTTTTAAACTTCATTAAAATTAATTTTTTCCAAAAAAATGCACTTGAAAGGCCACTGTGCAAATACGGTGTGACATAAAATATTGTAACAACTGCCATTTTATTCTCTAGGGTCTCTGCAAAAAAAAAAAGTATATAATGTTTGGGGGTTATAAGTAATTTTCTAGCGAAAAATACGGTTTTCACCAAGTGTCAGAAAAAGGTTGTCTTTAAGTGGTTAAACTGAACTCATTTACAGACCGAAGTTCATTGCATTGATCTAAAAGAACTAAATGTTACCTTTATCTTCACCTAAGCGATGATAAACTTGGCAGGCTGCCTGTTTTTTGTTTTTTTTTGACAGCTGTGAATAGAGAACTCTCTGTACTGAATGAAGGAAATGCGGTTTTAAGATTGTGAGGGAGTTTGTATCGTGATCTTGATTCTTTAACCTTTAATTGTGCAGCTCTACATTACGCATTAATAAACGTATGTTAATGTTCCCATTTTTGCACCAAGGGGCATTGCCAAAGGCAGTCCATTCATTTTCATTTCAGACGTTGGGCTCGTTCACACATGTGGGTGTTCTTGCCACCCCTCTGAAATGGCTGCCAGTCAGGAGGGCCACTGCTGCCTCCTTAATGCCTCTTTTTTTTACAGTAAATATTACACTACAACAGCAGGCCAAACCTTTGGTTCACAGTCGAGATGTAGTCCCATTCACATGAATAGGTAGAGTTTGGCGGTGGTACTGGTGGCCAAAAGCTATATCTTTTAGGTATATTTATAGGGTGGTAAAACATCGACTCAACCGCCTGTTTTATATTCACAGCAGAAGCCGAACTGCAGGTGCCGGGCACTCAATGTCCTCCGGCACCCGCTGATCGTTGGTAAAACATAGAACGGAGCTCTGCCTATGTAAACAAGGTCGATGGCCATTCTGACAGGAGGGAAGGGATGGATTCTGTGTTCCTGCAAAGCAAGGACTAGAATCTAGCTCTTCCCCTAGTAAAAGCAGCACATACAGTACACAAAAAACATAGGTTAGGCACAGTTAACCCTTTTGATTGCCCTAGATATTTAGCCCCTTGCCAGCCAGTGTCATTAGTACAGTGACAGTGCATATTTTTTAGTGCTGATCACTGTATTAGTGTCACTGGTTCCCACAAGTTGCTGATTGCCACCATTAGCAGTATATAAAAAAAAAAAATTCCAGTATATATCCCATTGTTTGCAGATGCGCTGAGAAAGAGGGGCCACCCTCGAAACGCGTCAGCTTACTTTGGACTTTTTCTTCCCACCCAAGTCTACTGGCCAGCAGATCTTGCTGGATGATGCAAATGATGAACTTTGTATTAGCTGTCTGATTTTATGACTCGTTTGAGTATGCAATTTTACTTTTCATACATTTCATTGTTGCAAAGGTAATGCGCAAGGCTGGTACACCCTCTGCCCTTTCATTCTCTTGGAGTTGCCTCTGGGTTCCCTCTGACACGTTGAGCGACAGCACAGCCGATGCAGTGGTGCGATTTGTGAAGATTCCCCTCTTTTTCAATTTACCCTACGTCAATCTTTTGAGAGCAGGAGAATTTGTTTCTTTTTTGTATTGACCTTCCCAGCCAGTGTCATTAGTACAGTGACAGTGCATATTTTAAGCACTGATCACTGTATTAGGGTTCATTCATGCATACGGACCGCTCAGGTCCGCCTGTCAGTTTTTCAGGTGGACCTGAACGGACGCTCCATTCTCCTCTATGGAGCGACGGATGTCAGAGATGACATGTCCACCGACATCCGTTCCGCTAAATACAGACGGATGGAAACCCTATTTTCCATCAGTCTGGCGGATCGGATGAACACGGACAGACGGTCTGTGTTCATCCGATCCTCCATAGAGGAGAACGGAGCTCAGACAGGTCAGTCTCTGCACGGACCTGTCATCCACCGGCTCAGTGGGGATGAACGGATGGATTCCCGCTGAGCAGCAGGGCCCGTAAAAACAGGCTCCGTACGCGTGAAAGGACTCTTAGTGTCACTGGTTCCCACTAAGTGTCAGGCGTTCAACTGTCCAGAGCCCTGCTATAGGTTTGCTGATTGCCACCATTCCTAGTATATAAAAAGGAATAATTCCATCCCATAGTTTGCAGACACTATAACGTTTGTGTAAGCCAATCAATATACGCCATTTGGGATTTTTACCAAAAATATGTAGCAGAATACATATTGGCCTAAACTGATGAAGAAATTTGAGTTTTTTCAAATTTTTTTTTTATTGGATGCGTTTTATAGCAGAAAGCAAAAAATATAGATGTGTTTTTTTTTTGTTTAAATTGTTGGCCTTCTTTAAACACGAAAAAAATACACAGAGGTGATCAAATACCACCAATAGAAAGATATATGTGTTGGGGTGGACATACATTTTATATGGGTACAGTGTTGCTGGACCACGCAATTGTCAGTCAACGTTCCGTAGTGCCGCATCGCAAAAAAGTGGCCTGGTCATGAAGGGGAGGGGGGGTAAATCTTCTGGAGGCCACACGGTTAACTTGATTCAAAAACTTAAAGCATTACTAAACCAATTTATTTAACAGTTTCAAAAAACAGTTACATTGCCGGCACATGCTGGGGAACATATCTGTCACATCAAACCATCCAATGTCTGGTGTCATAACTGGTCACATGGGCAGCACCATGGCAGTTGAAGATCAAACAAAGGCCAAGATGGCAGCTTCCTTGGCTGAAAACTGAGGGTTTAGTTCCAATTTAAAAACCGAACTCCAGGCCAGTTTTTTGTTAAATGGTCCTCTGGCAGGTGCTCACAAAGCAGCCCTTGATGAAACACCTCTATTCAATAACTTTCCCGTGCAATGATCAGTTCTCCACCACAAGATGTCTTCAGTCTCACTGGTTGACGTCCAGCAACCAAAAAGACTGAGGAGATCCTGTGAGTGGGGCCTTATGAACAGCCAGGCACTTAGCATTTCCAGGAGGTCACCTATGGTAACCTGCCTATTTGGCTCAGGTTTCCTTTAAAATGATTCCAAAGAAGAAAAATCCCAAGAGGTAAGTGAACAGACTCTCGTCTTTCCCAATTCGGTGACTGGTTTAATTACATAGAAGACTGGAACCAGCTGAAAAAGTAGGCGTGAAATTATAGATTTAAGTAAGAAATGTGTACAATTCACGGCCTGTAATTATACAAAAAGGTCATTTCATCAAGATGAATGGTTTTCACGTTGACAACCCTTCATAAGGTGTCTGTATTTTGCCATTGAAAAGATAGGAGTGATTGGAACATATTCTCTGTACATCTCTGGGCTTCAATATTACAGCCTACGGGGCCAAGCTGGACATGAGCAAGCCACCGGTTCAGGAGTTCATTAGGGTGATGCTAGGACCAAAGTTGGCTAAAATGGTGGCCTGCTTATATTTTTAGTTTTACATCCAAGTCAGCGTGAAGGGAAGTGAGGTAGTGGGGGGCATATACATATATGTGAACACACCTCAGCTATGTGGAGTGAATGCCATGAAACAGGATCGTCTCAATCAACTTCAAATACAGAGAAAGTCCAATGCTTGCAACCCTCGAAAGCTTTTATCAAAGAAAGATTAGTGTTTCACTAAAAAGTATTTCCAAGAAAATACAACAGTTTCAGGTTGTAGTCACCCTTTCTTCAGGAAAGGAAACATGTCTAGGAACAATCAAACATATTTATACAAGCAAGAGCCGGAAATAAATGGGATTACCAGGGTAAATATACACATAGGCAGTAATCCGAATAAAGGAAAAGAATACAAAGTGAAACAATTGCAATCTGATTCCCAAAGGATACACATTAGCAAAAGCAAATATAAAGTCAAAGCGTCTTCCACAGAGATATAAAAATAAAGCAGCTGATGGGGAAGAGGTGATAAAGCAAGTTGCCACAATTCGTTTTTTTTTCACCGATGAGATGGCGGCAGCTCCCCCACCACCCTCCTCTGATATGAGTGGAAGCCAAGAATCAAGTGCAGAGGGGTTGAAACAAAGCCAAATATTAGCAATGAAGGTGACAGGAGTGGAAGCCAAGTAAGAGCAGAGAGACACGGGAATGGAAGCCAATATCAAAAGCCAAGGGGGTGTCACATGAAGCCAAGTATCAACCATGGAGGTGATGAGAATGGAAACCAAGTCTCAGCAACACATATGAAAGGAATAAAAGCTAAATATGAGCAGAAGGAATGAAAACCAAGTATTGGCAGCAGAGGGGGCAAGAATAGAGATGAGCAGAAGAGTGTGAGGGAATAGAAACCATGCTTTGTAAGTGGAGGTGGAGGAAGTTGTAGCCAAGTATGAGCAGAAGAAGGAGCGTGAAATGAAGCCAAGTATAGGCAGTGGAAAGGGGTGACAGTAGAAGCCAAGTATAAGCACTTGAGGGCATGGGGATTTACATCAAGTATCAGCAGTGGAGGTGACATTAAAGAAAATCAAGCATCAGCAACTAAGGGAGTGGCACTGGAAGCCAAGTATCATCATATCATCAGCTGAGATACAGGAGTGGAAACCAAGTACCAGCAGTGGAGGTGAAGGGAGTGGAAACCAAGCAGTAGCAGTGGAGGTGAAGGGTGTAGAAGCCAAGCATCAGCAGTCGAGGTGAAGGGTGTAGAAGCCAAGCATCAGCAGTCGAGGTGAAGGGTGTAGAAGCCAAGCATCAGCAGTCAAGGTGAAGGGTGTAGAAGCCAAGCATCAGCAGTCAAGGTGAAGGGTGTAGAAGCCAAGCATCAGCAGTCGAGGTGAAGGGAGTGGAAGCCAAGTATCAGCAGTGGAGGTGAAAGAAGAGGAAGCCAAGTATCAGCAGTGGAGGTGAAGGGAGTGGAAACCAAGTAGTAGCAGTGGAGGTGAAGGGTGTAGAAGCCAAGTACCAGCAGTCGAGGTGAAGGGTGTAGAAGCCAAGTATCAGCAGTGGAGGTGAAGGGTGTAGAAGCCAAGTATCAGCAGTGGAGGTGAAGGGTGTAGAAGCCAAGTACCAGCAGTCGAGGTGAAGGGTGTAGAAGCCAAGTACCAGCAGTCGAGGTGAAGGGAGTGGAAACCAAGTAGTAGCAGTCGAGGTGAAGGGAGTAGAAGCAAAGTATCAGCAGTGGAAGTGAAGGAAGAGGAAGCCAAGTATCAGCAGTGGAGGTGAAGAGCGTAAAAGCCAAGTACCAGCAGAGGAGGTGAAGGGAGTGGAAGCCAAGTAGTAGCAGTGGAGGTGAAGGAAGTGGAAGCCAAGTAGTAGCAGTGGAGGTGACGGGAGTGAAGCCAAGTATCAGCAGTGGAGGTGAAGGGAGTGGAAGCCAAGTAGTAGCAGTGGAGGTGAAGGGAGTGGAAGCCAAGTACCAGCAGAGGAGGTGAAGGGAGTGGAAGCCAAGTAGTAGCAGTGGAGGTAAAGGGAGTGGAAGTCAAGTAGTAGCAGTGGAGGTGAAGGGAGTGGAAGCCAAGTAGTAGCAGTGGAGGTGAAGGAAGTGGAAGCCAAGTAGTAGCAGTGGAGGTGAAGGAAGTGGAAGCCAAGTAGTAGCAGTGGAGGTGACGGGAGTGAAGCAAAGTATCAGCAGTGGAGGTGAAGGAAGTGGAAGACACGTATCAGCAGTGGAGGTGAAGGGAGTGAAGCAAAGTATCAGAAGCAGAATGGTCAGGATTGCAAGCTAACAATTGTTAATTGGAGTGGACAGGCTATCTAGCACATCTGTTGCTTAGCACAATGTACTGGTTTGGCAACTATGAAGTTCAAGAAGCTAAACAATCCATTCAATCTATGGTATGCCTCTTTATACACTACATAGTTATTGACAATGTCTGCTGAGATAACAGATCAAATGTAAGCATTACTTGACCACACGTGACATACTTAAATGAATCCATCCTTAAAGCGGTTGTATACCCCGCTTTTAAATTTACCTGTAGGTAAAATAAATATCTCCTAAACTTGTATGGCCATGAACTGGAAAGAAACGCAGAGGGAACATGTCAGCTCCCTCAGCGGTGACCGGGAGGCGGAGGCGGCGCTTTGTCCTAAGGTATTTCATAATGAGCTAGTATGCCATGCATTACATTATGCCTTTGCCCTACAGCCTTTTTTTTTCTCCCAGGGCATACAACCGCTTTAAGGCCTCATGCACACTGGATGTTTTTAATGCTGCTCCTGGGGGCATCCAGGGTTTTTTTGTGCGTTTTTTTCTGTCTCTAAACACCCCTGCATGTTAGCCTATGTGTCCATGCCCACAGGCATTTAGAGGAGTTTAGAGGCTGGGGGGTTTAGAGGCAGGAAAACAAAACACTGCCAGTGTGTCCAAGAACAGCAGCGCTTTGGCAGAAAAACACTAGGGGCATTTAGCTTGAGCGTTAATTTCATTGGCCAGAATAAGAATTTATTCTGCCCATTGAAATGAACACCTAAATGCGTCACATGCGTTTACAAGCGTCAATCGTGTTTTCTACCAAAACCGCTGCTGCCAGGAGGAAAGGCTTCTAGGAGAGATGGCAAAACATCCTGTGTGCATGACGCCTAATTTATTCAACTTCACACAAACAGGCTTTACAAAAATGCAAACTCTAGAAGGAAGTTACATACACAGATCAGTTCCTGCAAAGTTTGGTGTTTCCCCCAAACAAAAGCTGGATTTTGGAGGCTGCTCTGAATAGCAGATGGTAGCTGTCACAATGAATGCGCATTATGTGCAGGCCGCGGATTCCCTTATTGTTCAAGTGCTGTTTAGCTGTGTGAAAGCCTGCACCGATCAGGCTGAGAACTTCTACATAAGGGAGCATACAGGGGACGGTTACCGGGGGCGGGGCTGGGTATGGTTGATGGAACCTTATTTGGTTTACATACCAGCTATTAATATCATATCAAATATGTGCTGTTTTACAGATTCAAATAGTTTGCTCTGCTTATTATGCAAAAGGTACACTGGGCTTATTGGATAAAGAACTGCTGTAAATTGACAACCAATCAGCATTCATCTTTCTGCAGGTACAGTCAATCAGGGAGCATATGCATATCTATGCCTGGATTTCAGAGACAGAGTGCAGTGTTGTGATGCGGAGCTGATTCACCCTCTAGTGGCCAAAGAAGAAGATCATATTGTCACATTTACAACACAGTGTTTTATTCCAGCAGAGCTGTGCATCTTGGGGTAGTTCACTTTCAGGAAGTTTTCTTCTAGCTGCTTTCAGGAAGAACTACATTTCCCACAAGACTGTGCTGCAGAGAAGGATGATGGGAAAAACGGTGCCTCATGGGACTGAGTATTTAAGCAGAGACTGCGGCCTGCTCCAGTCTCTTGGAACAGTGTGATCGACCAGCAGGGACCTGTGTGCTGCATCAGCCGGACTGTGGCCTACATCTAGTGATTCAGCGAGCTGGGTGCTACAGCGTTCCAGAGAGTGACCTGCGAAACCAGCATACAAGTCTGTTCCAGAGCCGGCGGCATCTGCAGCATGAGCATCGGTCGATCCGGAGAGGACTGCAGGGAGAGCAGTAGAAGCCGTTTTCCCCAAAGCAAAGTGCAAGTGCATACCATCAGCTCCAGCGTCCTCTGCACAGTCTGAGCAGTCGGACCGCTTTCTATGATCAACTAATCGGGGTGGTGAGCAGGCAGAAGCCTACCTTTGAATATACTCAGTTGTTTCTATACTTCTCTGTGAGTACAGACGCAGTTTACTTAGTGCAGTGGTCCTTAACTTCTGTCCTCAGGACCCACCAACAGGCCATATTTTAAGTATTACCTTGGAAAGATGCAGACTAGAACACTGCAATCCCTGAGCAGCAAATGATATCACCTGTGATGTATTTCAGTTATCCTGCAAACCTGGCCTGTTAGTGGGTCCCGAGGACCGGAGTTGAGAACCAGTGACTTAGTGGAATACAAACCCTGTGCACAGGTCCTTCTTTCACAGATAGTATAACCTGGAGTCAGTAATCACTACCGAGGCTTTCTTCTAAAGTGCAATTAAGCTTCCCTATTTGTGCCCTATCCCAGGGATTAGTGGACACAGTGATACAGGTACCCAACTTTGGAATCAACAAAAGCCGGCAGAAGATTAGACTGAACTGTAATATCGGGATCCTTGTCGTTGCAGTGACCATTTCTCACTTGACCAAAATCAAAGTAAATTCTTGAAAGGAACTCTCTGAATTAGAGCAGGAGAACTCAGCTAAATAATTGTTTTTGATTAATGATACTTGTGTTGTCATACAGTGAACTATTATAAAGCTATATAATCTTAGTTAAGATCCATTGAGCAGTATCAGAATATCTGAGAGTCATTCACTTAAATTGTTATGAAAATAGAGTGGGTCCTTTGCTCCATCTTTACTCATTATATTCATCTACATCTTATTTGCCACATTATTCCTTTGACTGCCAGATACTTTCCGTGGGGCTGCGCCGCACGGCACGCTCCCAGCACAGAGCAGGGTCTCTCCGAGAGCACCGGGCATCTTCAAACGATCAGGACCCGGGTCACCTGATCGCTGTGATAGCCTCCGATTGGCTATCACAGTGATCAGTCCCTTGGAATCGCGCCCCCGTGTTTTCGGTCTCTGTGAATGGATGAGACCGGTACATCTGTGTGTAGAAAAATATATAAATAATAAGCCTGCATTCACACAAGGGCAATCCGACTTCAGCGCGACTTTGCTAGGCCACTTACAACGCAACTGCAAGGCGACTCCATGCCAGGCAACTTTGCCTTTGGCCAGTCAGAGAGGGGAGGGAGGGGGTTGCCTTGGTCAATTCTTTTCTTTTTCCTGTAAGTCTCTTCAATATAGATGGGGATCTGACTTGGAGACGACTTCTATTGAATTCTGTGGGCACAAGTCAGATAGAAGGCACCTTGTAGTACAGGAACCTTTTCTGAAGTCGGAGCGACTTCAGTAGTGTACATTAAGACGGCTCCCATTTACTTCAATGGGATTTCAATTGTCAGGCGCCTTGAGACGACTCAAGTCGGAGCGCAAGTCGCCCCTGTGTGAACACGCTCTAATGAAAACTTTTTTTTTTTTTAAATACCTGGATCAAGGTTCAATCTAGGTCAGTGCCTGGGTTAGGATTTTTTGGCCAAGAAGAATATAAAAAATTAAAAAAAACCCTGCCCCTTTGTCTGGACAGTGCTAATAGGCCTTGTGCTGATCACATGCACTCTCCCAAGAAAAACAAAAGTATCAATACACACCAAACTGAGCATGTGCAGCCTGACTCCAGTAACCCAGTACTACCAGGAGATGGATTGAGGATAGCAGAAGAAGGGAAGGATCAGAGAAGAAAGGACCAATCAGCCTTTTTACACAATGTAGAGGATTAACCCCTTAGGTTCCACAGTGTGTATGCAGCATAGCATGCTTGTTATACTCTGATTTTCCTGTTGTGGGTTTAGTAACACTTCAAACGAATGAATGGCCCCTGAACACACCAGCAAGGAGAATGCTTTGCAGTGGGGCGTGGTGCCAATAGTGCACACACTTTTTTTGCAGCACACAATGCATGTCCATCAGCAGCTGTGTTGGGGGTGCGTTTACAATGATTGGTACTGCACTGTTCCTAATAAATGAATGATGTGAACGGCCATAAAGCTCCCACAGTTCAATGTTTCCGGATTTGGGGAAGCAGTTCAGGCGGAGGTCATGTCAGAAGGTGGGGCGATGGCCCCAAGGACAATTAATTGCAGATCTGGAGAATGGTGTCACATTCCGCAGGATAAAGAAACCTTTAACATAACATCTGAAAAGAAATGGGCGACTGAACGCCATTAAAAAAAAAAAAAAAAAAAGTATTATCAGGGACCTCCTCGCAGAAGATGAATCCGGTCCGCTCCATCCTTTGAATCTAGGTTAAAGCAGGAACATTCTTTCAACCTTGAGAACGTCTATTCTCCCGATACCTCCTGAATATGAAAAAAAAGAAAAAGATTTGAGGCCAGAACCTCATAGCGCCAATAAATTCTATTCCAGGAGGATGATGGATTGAATTTAACTGAACACTTAAGAGGGTAATTCAATATATTACAGCTGCTTTCAGCACAGATCGCCTATTGTACTGGATAGGTGTGGTCCCTTCTCAATCACCCTCCGCGTACCCAAGTAACAAAGCCGTTCAAATGAACCCCTCCCCCACCCCACCTTTTATAGGGGGTCAGACATTTAACTTTTTTTTTTTTAGGGGGTTACATGTCAGCAGAACAAAATGGGTTTAAATTGTCAAGAATTCTTCCTATATTAACCTAATCCTGTTTGTGAATGCTAATTTCATATAGAAAATGCTAGTTTACTGGCTGTTATGCTGACCTCTGACTTTCAAGTGCAGCTAAACTGTATCTGAGCACCGCAAACTGAAAACGCTATGTAATTCATGTTCACTATTCAAAGCAAATACACCCACCCACCCACGTCTCCATGCTTTACTGCACTTCTAGCATTTGTAGCTGTAATGATGAAGCTCCTTTGCTGTCGGCCTATACTTCATGTTAAATCATCACAGTAGCCACAGCCATCTTGAGTAAGGGCAGATTATTCATGCAGCATTTAGACCCCATACACACTATACAACTTTTATTGTCCGATTTCCTTTAGATTTACCAAAACCATGTAATGCAAGGGCTATCCTGATTGCATACAAATTGAAAAAAAACTCTTAGACCCCTTTCACATTGAGGCGCTTTACAGGCGCGATTTAGCTAAAAATAGCGCCTCAAAAATCCCCCCCAATCCACCCCAATGTGAAAGCCCTAAGAGTTTTCACACTGGGGCGGTGCGCTTGCAGGATGTTACAAAAAGTCCTGCAAGTCACATCTTTGGAGCGGTGCGGTGATACACGGCTCCTCCACCGCCCCTGCCCACGGATATAAATAATGGGGCAGCAGCTGCACACCACCTCGGAAGCACGGAGCGCCCGCACTTTTAACCTCTTGTGGGGGGTTAAAAGCGCACCGCTCCTGCCGTTTACCGCTAACGACCCACCGCCCCCACTGTGAAAGTGGTCTTCGGCTGGTTTCACACGGCCGTGTCCATAAATGCACTCCATTTGCTCGGTGGGAATCGCCCCGCTGAGCTGACGGATGAAGGATCCGTCCCCACTCTCTGTGCTGAGACGGACCTGTCAGAGCCCCGCTCTCCCCGATGGCAAATCGGACAACAGATCCGCCTGTCAGCTGTCATCCGATCCGATGATGGCTGGAAAAATGGGGTTTTCCTGCGTCAGACCTTAGGCTCCATGCACACAGGACGCTTTTCAACCTCCCCTGAATGTTTTATTGTTGTCCAAAGGTGGAATTGGGTACCGATGCATAACTACTCCCAAGAGCCAGCTTACTGCCTGCATAAGGGCTCTGGAGATAAGGACTGAGGCAGGGTGCAGAGACGTTTTCAGGCAGGTATGTACAGCACTGCCGGACCCCCCACCAGCCATGATCTGTCTGCACTGCATAGCGAAGCACAGGGGCCCAGTGATGACAACACTGGGGCTAAAATAAGGTATGTAATGAAAACAAAGGTTTTATCTAAAAATTGCATTAGCATGTTGATGGGGAAAAGGGAGTGCGGAGGGATCAAGGAAGGCAAAATATAAGCAGATTAAAGCTCTGAATCACATTAATGAACAATCGAATGGAGGAACTGTGAAAAAACCCATAGAAAAAAAAAATATATATTTTTTAGGAAAGCAAAGATCCGCACTGATGAGCAAAAACGCATTTCAAATAACTGAGCTGAATAGTAAAATAATAAGTAGAATAAAATACAGTTTAACTGCAATGCGTTGTATCTGAACATCCCTTGGAATAGGAAGTCCTCTCCTACGTGCCCCGCTTAGCCATCACCTCTGCCAGCAATGACACTTTTGGAAGCAGCATCTTTTTTTGCTTAGCCGTCCGGCACGACGCGTGCAGACAATACCCTGCGCTAAGCAACCTCCAATCTGCAGGAAAGCCCCAGAGGCACAGAACTGTACTGTGCGTAGATTCTACAGAATTTAAATAAAACGTCTGACAAAGCTAAATCTCAAATCAGCCGCCAGCTATTGAAGCAGTCTGATCTGTGATAAGCAGCAGAATGCATGTATGATCAAACCTCGCTCACGCTGCAGATAAATTTAACCTGCCGTGTTCGGGTACACAACGCAGGCAGAAGACCGTAGGGGGGAAAAAAGATGATAAAAGCAACATGTGCAGAATGCTGAAACCTAACTGCAACTGTGCGATAAAGTAACACTGCTAGGTCTGGGCAGGAGGACATTGGCCAAGACTGATGCTTGTCAAATTAGGAGGTACAGGGGGAGCAGCACTGTGGCCCCAACATTAAAAAAATAAAGAATGTGCAGCCTTTTGATTTTTTTGAGCCTGTGGTGCGGTGCACAAAAACACCAAACTGAAGTAAAAAAAATAAAAAGCATATGTGGTCCCCTCCCGAACAGCAATGATGGGGCACTATTCCACCCACTGACACCAATGATGGGGGCACTATTCCTCCCACTGACACCAATGATGGGGGCACTATTCCTCCCACTGACACCAATGATGGGGGCACTATTCCTCCCACTGACACCAATGACGGGCACTATTCCTCCCAGTGACGGGGCACTATTCCCCCCACTGACACCAACGATGGGGGGTTATTCTTTTCAAGGACGCAAATGATGGGGCACTGTTCCTTTCAGGGACACCAATGAGGGGGCACTATACTTCTCACAGACCACCAATGATGGGGCACCATTCCTTTCACAGACACAAATGATGAGGCACTATTCCTCTCACTGACACCAATGATGGGGCACTATTCTCACAGACACCAATGATGGGGCACTATTCCTCCCACTGACACCAATGATGGGGCACTATTCCTCCCACTGACACCAATGATGGGGCACTATTCTCACAGACACCAATGATGGGGCACTATTCCTCCCACTGACACCAATGATGGGGCACTATTCCTCCCACTGACACCAATGATGGGGCACTATTCTCACAGACACCAATGATGGGGCACTATTCTTACAGACACCAATGATGGGGCACTATTCCTCCCACTGACACCAATGATGGGGCACTATTCCTTTCACTGACACCAATGATGGGGCATTGTTACCGACGCCAAGACATATTCTACTCTCACTGCCACAGTCCAGCCCCTATAAAACCTGAAGGATAGTAAATTGCCCCTTTGTTTAGAAAGCTTGGAGACCCCTGCTTTGGAAGAAAGAGGAGCCCACGTGCAGGCAGGTAGTATGATAGTGGCCATTTTGTAAGATGATTAAGGCAACTCTGTAGCCACATTAATAGGATAATTCTACCCCAGTGTATTTTTTTCTACTTTGGGCAAAGGATGACAGGTTAATTCTTCTTATACCTCTCTGGGATTATCTGCCAGGGTGCCAGATCCACCCACCTGACAGCAATTCCAAAAGGTTCTAAACTGCCCCAATTTTCCATTATCATACACAGGAGGAATACAATGCTTTCCGGAGCAAATCAGAGAAGAAATCCCCTACCACCCCCCACCGCTCAAGTCCCCGACAGTCCTCAGGTCCCAGTGGGAGACTCAGATGGCCATCTGTGTGAGCTGACCCTTTAAAAAAGGACCAAATGCAGCAGTGCTTGTAAAAGTCTGCTTCAAAGACCTGCAGTGTCTGGCTGTACAGGACTCTCAGCAGCCACAAAGCCTTAATTTGCTTTACCACCCCATTATTCTAATATTTTTTCTTTTCCTTGGCTGACTCGATCAACCTCTGCACACAATTCACAAACCCAGCAGAGAGTCAGGGCTTTGCGGCGATCGTCTAAATGCGGAAAGCTCAGCCTAGTCTCTAATGAGCAGCGGGTGAAATATTGCCATTGTGAGCAAGTTTGTGCTGCTGAAATAAATTCTATTAGGTTAATAGCCTGGTTTGTAAGACCCAATTTATTACTGTGATGCAATGTAACACAATCACCTGCATTAAGGTTTAACAAATACCCCAAACAACGGTAGACCAATCTGGCATGGAAACCTAGTACGCCTCAGTTAAATCACCATATGCCAACTAAAAATGGATTCTTTAATACCATCTACTCCATGATAAAGTAAACAGCTATCCTCTAATGAGCAGTGCTCTAAATAAGACAAATATCAATTTAATGCAGACACAATATATCATTAACGACACATCACACCAAATGGGCATCAAAGGAAACCTGTAGGTTATGGAACGCTGCCACAGGAGACCACCCTTGTGAAAATGCCAACTGTTTGGCTATCATGCTTTTTTTTTTTTTTTTTTACTTAAATACTTCCTGAGACAGGTATGCAGTAGGTAAAATAAAAATGTAGTCAGAACTTCCAATCTGTACACTTAGGCCAGCCATACACAGAGCATATTTTGTTCCTGCAACCACGGGTCTGCAGGAAATAAATTCGCTCAATTCTCCAATTAACACAGACCGTTTTGATGCGGGGATCCCTCCTGCTGGGCCATTGGGGGTGAGGCAGGAGAAGCCTTCACAAGAAAATCCAGTATGCAAAAAATATATCATCCCTGGAGTTCTGTAACTCCTTGGCGCCGGCACCTCCCGGCCCTTTAAGAGGTTTCAGATGTCAGGAGGTGGGAGGGGTTTACGATCATGTGACAACCAATCACGGCAGCCACATGATCAGGAGCCGCTGATGACTGTGCCAGGAGCGCACTCTCTGCAAAGCTGCGTTTGCAAATATGCAGCCTCTCGGTGCCAAGGCCTACCCGCTGAGAGGCGACATATATGTGTACTATCGGCACCAAGAGGTTAAATAAACTTTTGGACTATTGATCACAGATCCATGGCGAGCTGGCAATACATGTTCTTATATAAAACCAGGAGATAGAACACACCACTGCTGAGAGAACAGGCAACTGTTGCATGTGCACAAAGTTGGAGATGAAAGGTGTGGAGCCCGTCCTTAAATATGCTCATGCGTATACCGAGATATTCACCAGGCCATGGGAAACTGGGTTTGACTTCACTATGACATCAACAAAGATAGTCCGGAAACTAGCATTCCCAAAAGGATGTATGTCACCCTGTGATTTCCAGGGCAAGCACATCACTGGCTGCTAGAGCACCGACGAGACAGCAGAGCGAGGGTGGGGGGCCCGATTTGAATCCTCAATCTGGACATGAGGGATACCTCACTGCCCATAGCTGTAGGCCAAATACACTGATCAGCAATAACTTTATGATGACCTTCCTAATATTGAGTAGGTGCCCCTTCTGCCCCCAAAACAGCCCTAACCCATCGCAGCATGGGCGCCATTAGACCGCTGAAGGTATGCTTTGGTATCTGGCGTCAAGCAGTCAGTAGCAGATCCTTTAAGTCCTGTAGGTTGAGAGGTGGGGGACTCCATGGATAAGGCTTTTTCCAGCACATCCTGCCCATAATTGATGGATTGAGATCTGGAGAATTTGGAGGTCAAGTCAATATCTCAAACTTGTGTTGCTAAAACCATTCTGAACCATTTTTGCAGTGTGGCAGGGTGCATTATCCTGGTGAAAGAGGCCACTGTCATCAGGGAATACCTTTTTTCATGAAGGGGTATCAGTAACAATGTTTCGGGAGATGGAATGTGTCAAGTAACATCCACATGAATGGTAGGATCCAAGGTTTCCTGGCAACACATTGTCAAAAGTATCACACTGCTGTTGCTGGCTTGCCTTTTTCCCATACTGCATCATGATGCCATCTGTTCCCCAGGTAAATGACGCAAACACCGGCCATCCACATGATGTAAAAGAAAGGGATTCATCAGGCCAGGTCACCTTCCATTACTCCCTGGTCCAGTTCTGATGCTCAAATGCCCATTGTAGGTGCTTTTTGCTGTGGGCATGGGTCAGCAAGGCCACTCTGACCGGTCAGCAGCTACACCGCTCCATAAACAAACTGCGATGCCCATTTTTCTGCCTGCAACACTCAACTTCAGGGAAACAGGTTTGCTTGCTGCCTAATATATCCCATGGACTTTGATGCCGATGAAACAAGATAATCAATGTTCTTGATGTAACTGGTCAGTGGTCATAACGTTGTGGCTGATATACATTCTTGTAGCAGGCTGGATGTGACCTAGGGGCCATAGTTTGGAGACCCCTAAAGTTGTGGCTGATATACATTCTTGTAGCAGTCTGGATGTGACCTAGGGGCCATAGTTTGGAGACCCCTAAAGTTGTGGCTGATATACATTCTTGTAGCAGGCTGGATGTGACCTAGGGGCCATAGTTTGGAGACCCCTAAAGTTGTGGCTGATATACATTCTTGTAGCAGGCTGGATGTGACCTAGGGGCCATAGATTGGAGACCCCGTAAGTTGTGGCTGATATACATTCTTGTAGCAGGCTGGATGTGACCTAGGGGCCATAGTTTGGAGACCCCTGGCCTAGAGCAAAAAAGGGTACTGTGCTGTATTTGGTGACAGAGGCCAGAAAGGAGCAAAAAAGCATACATTTTAATCAAAAGTTTACACTATTACCCTGGGCAAAAACTAAGGGGCCAAAATACAAAGCACCTAATTTGGTTCCAATTTACTGGTGCTCCTCGCAACACAGTGAGATTTGCCCATGCAGATCCGACGTTACATTGCCAGCTTGCAGTTCAAAGACCACAGCGTTCCACATTCCTCCATCAGCACCACATCAGCAGCTTTTGCCTCGATCACGTTTCTTAACGATCGCTCTTGCAAGCATCCTCGGGTCACGCTGAATCTTTCTAAATGTTTCCTTGCCAAGTTGATTAAGTTATTTTGTCACTGGCTCATCGTTCTGATTTATACTGCCCACGCAGTGCCAAGCTGAAGACTTCCTGCTTGAGAGGAAAGAGGAGATGGGTTGATGGTAATGTTCCCACACTGGCAGAATTATACAGAAATCAGATATTAGAGGAACTTCATCATCTCCAAAGGTTCGAAAAGAGAAGGATACTGAAAGGCGATAGACATGCAACTGTGACAGGGGGTGCAAAATCAAGGATCTCATTTCCAACCTAAAATGCGTGGTAATGCTTTAAATAATTTATACTTCTATAGAGCCTGAAGACTCAAGCGCTGTCTCTGGGGCATGTGGTGAGGAGGCCATTTTTGAAAAAGCTCAGTACAATATCATACAAGGGTCAACTTTAGACAGGAGCCAATTAACCTACCAGCATGTCTTTGGAGTGTGGGAGGAAATCGGTGTACCCAGAGGAAACACAGGGAGAATATGCAAACTCCATGCATATAGTGTCCTAACCAGGACCCAAAGTGTGGACCCAAGTTCTGCAAAGCAGAAGTGTTAAAGTATAAACTAAAGGGAAAACTTTTTTTTTTTTTTTTTTTAGTTTTGGACAAAGTGGAGAGGGAGTAGAACGCTTGTCAGTTTTTATTGCTGTCTGTGCCCCTTTTAAGGAGATTCCACCCTTTGTCCTGTTTACCATCATTGAAAGTAAAAGAAAATCCTACATTTTGGGTTGTCCCCAGAAAAGTAATAAAAGGGAAATCTTCCAATGGGGACACTAGTTCCGGTGACCCAAGCAATTCCCTTAATTTGTAGGGATTTCCTCTCACTTCCCGTTTGACTATGGGATAGGAAGTGAAGGGAAATCTCCACAATTGGACACAAATGGGAAAAAAAATAAAAAATCTGACAGGGGTTCTAACCCACCTTGCTCTATCCAAAATGGGACTTTTTTTTTTGCTTTTGGACAGAGTGGAGAGGGATTAGAGGGCTTGTAAGTTTTTATTGCTGTTTGTGCTGCCGTTAAAGAGGAGCTCCGGTCTGGACAAAAAAATAAATAAATAAATAAAAGTCAGCAGCAACAAATACTGTAACTGCTGACTTTTAATATAGGGACACTTACCGGTCCAAGGATACAGCAATGTCGGCACGCCGAGCGGATTCTTCAATCCACTTTGGGTGCAGGGGTCGGCATCTTCACTAAGGGAAACCTTAGCAAGTTGTGTTGCACTTTCTGAATGGTCCTGCCGTCTTCTGAGACCTGTGTGTCCCAGAAGGCACTGGTGGTAAGAAAAAGGGGCCAGACATACTCAGATTGCCACGGCGATCATACCTGGAAGTGGGAGCGGGTACCTGTCAAAACCAGGTACACTCTCGCCCCAAAAAAGTGCCAAATGCACTGGAGGGGGGGGGGGGGGGAGGGGGCAGGGATGGGTGTGTGAACAAGCGAAGCTTCCCCTTTTGGGTGGCACTCCGCTTTAAGGAGATCCCCCCTCTCCATTTGTCCTGTTTACTATTATCATATACTCACCTCCAAGACTTCTCCCGAGCCTCTCCCATCCTCTGGAATTCCCTACCCCAATCTGTCAGACTGTCCCCAAATCGATCCACTTTCAGGCGATCCCTGAAAACCTCTCTCTTCAGGGAAGCCTATTCTGCCTCCACCTAACAACTGCACTTTTATTTTCTTCTTTGGTTCATCCCCCACAGTTATTGCCATTTCGTATCACTTGACCCTCCCTCCTAGATTGTAAGCTCTAATGAGCAGGGCCCTCTGATTGCTCCTGTATTGAATTGTACTGACTGCCCTAATATTGTAAAGCGCTGCATAAACTGTCGGCACTATATAAATCCTGTATAATAATAAAAAAATAATCAATGAGAGTGAAAGTAGAAGATCCCAAATTTTGAGTCGTCGCCAGAAAATAGAGGGGAAATGTTCCAATGGGTACACTAGTTCTGGTGACCTTGGGGGGGGGGGGGGTCGCTTAATCTGTAGGGATTTCCTCTCACTTCCTGTTTGGCCATGGGACAGGAAGTGAAGGGAAAAATACTGACAGGGGTTATAACCCTCCCTTACTCTATGCAAAATGTAAAAAAAAAAATAGGTACTATAGCAAATCCCAAGGTGTTCCAACCTGGCAAGCATTGTCTCCTCTTGCTACCCGCATTTACTTATTGGCTAGGCAGAGGCAACCCCCCGTCCCTGACCCCGACCGCCAAGACAGCACTTGGATATGGGATATTAGACACACTGGGCTGAAGGACCAAGGTCTGTTTTGTCCAAAGCAACTGAACTCCAGATGTCATTTTTTTATGGTGCATGTGAAAATGAAAATAATTTGATTGGTGCCAAGGGCAATACAAGCCTGCAGGATCTTTTTTTTTATAAAACGAGGGGAAATATCTGATTGGCCGCTATGAGGGAATACTTTCAACATTTCTTTCAAGCTCTGTTGAATAAGGCCCAGGGCTGACTTGCTCCAGGGCAAAGCATGCTTTCTATTGTATTCTGTTACACAGCTGTACTAATAAAAATCAGAAATTCAGAAAGTCAATAACTCCGCCGGTCATGCCGACAAAGCATGCAGAGTCATGGTCAAATATTAATAGCTCCTGTATTAATCAATAACATTAGGAAATAGCCCTCCCTGCCACCACCGCTCGTAAATCACTTAGCTGACAACCATAAGGCAGAGGTCAAGGAATATCTACATAAACTATTAAAAGTCCTAACTGTAATCTATCTCCACTTTAAGTACCACCGCCCCCATGGTAAAGTAGTGTGACAGCAGAACAGACCTTTTGTAGAGAACTTTCACCCATTAGTACCATGATCTACTGCAAGGAGGAAACTGATAAGTGCAATTTCCAATAACAACCAATCAGAATTCATAAAATGGATGATTCCTAATTAGAGGGAAATTCACGTTTCTCTTTCCTTCAACCCTCTGCCCCATAATATCCTTACTAACTCTTCGCTTGAGGCCCAAACACAAAGTGCTTATTGAAAGTAATATGGCATCCTTGGCAAGTCCCTAGGTTTACTACACTGGGAGTTTTATCCTTGAGATACTTGCATCAGATGTAACGCATTCAAAATGACACAGAGGGTTCCCATCATCACGCTCAAGCTGATCATCCTATTCTACAACCTCCGCAATCAATCCAAAAACTCAACAATCTACAGTACAGAATATGGAGAAAAAAGGTGTTGCTCCAGATCAGTCTATACTTCGCTAGCAGATAAAGAGCGGATACCCATCCAGCTCGTCAGCATCAGTTCATGTACATGCAATGAATGGATGGCGGCACACCAGATAAATACATGCAGCTTATTTATTAATGAATTAATATTGGCAGACCAGTAGACAGCAGCAGTGAAAACTCTTACGTGTTTCATGAACACAGGAGGGTAATCATAGATCTAGAATATATATGGGTGACTCGGAAAAGATTTACCATCTGTATTTAGATACAAAAACAATGAATGCCATGCTTGCCCCAGCATTCACAGGAAGAGAGAACCACTCTGTAAGCCGTACAGTGGTAAGGGGGGGGGGGGGGGGGGGG
>BLSH010389137.1:1289035-1304037 GCA_018402905.1 Glandirana rugosa
CCCCCCCCCCCCCCCCCCCCCCCCCCCCCCCCCCCCCCCCCCCCCCCCCCCCCCCCCCCCCCCCCCCCCCCCGCTCTAATGCAAAGGGGGATTATTAGTAAAGTTGTATTTCTTTTGTTCTCAATCATATAATGCTGATACTAAAACAGATCCAAGTATATTTATTTATTGAAATTGTATTTATTCATTTATAAAAATATTTTTTTTTTTCGGCCTGTGAATGTTTTGTAAAACATCCAATGTGGGCCTTGTTCCTGAAAAGTTTGCAGACCACGGGTCCTGACCATGGTTAAGAAAAAAAAAAAATACTTGCCGTACAAACTTCACTAAATATTGCCTCTAAAAATCCAAATAAAAAACAGTCATGCAGCCAGCAGTGAGACGCTCTGCTTTGCTTCAGGACTGAGCACCTAATGTCCCCCTTTTGTCACCAGTGTCCCTAAGGGAAATGTTCTATACTTGATCCATAATTAGGACTTGCTTACAGCTCCAAGACTATTGTTGTTCACATGGAATCATTGGAAATAAAATGCTCTGAGTGGTTAATTAGTTGCTATTAGTCTTGTGCACAATGTTCAGTGCTATCTTCCCATTTCTCATCTGTCCTCAGAGGCACCTGTCCTCCGCCATCACCAGGTGCATCTATGTGCCCTTTGCACTTTGGACAAGCCTGACAAAATGAGCAATTTGCTTTAACCAGAACCATTTATATACCCCTTGCTTTACCTTTTCAGCTTACATCAGCAAGCGATTTGCTACAGGCAGCGCCACCTGCTCCTCATCAAAGGGTGTCTTTTATAAAGCCTCCAGGGAGTTCAGCCGAGTTATCAATGGGCAGAAAGGTCAAGAGCCACTAAGAGGGACTCGGCAAGGCTGCATTTGTTGACCGATATAGAATAACCTTCACCCCTACTGAGGGCAATTCACAAGCTCCATGTGCATAGTATGGGGGACATAAAAAGCCCAAACATAAGGGAAGCCTTCAAGATGGCTCCTTACCTTCCACATATCTGCAATTTTACCATGGGAACCAGATGGCCAGCCTAAAACAAGGCCATCCCCACATTTAAAGCCAACAATACTTTAAAACCACACAATGTCCATACCCATATTCTAGTTTTACCTCAGGATAAAAACACACATACAAAATCTAATGGGATGAGTTATGAAAGCTCAAAAACGAACCCCAACCAGTTATGTGTGGAATAAAGTTCTCCAATGTATTTTTGAATTTTATCTCAATCCGTCTTTATATTATCTACCTCTGCCTTACTCAACCTTTTATACAGAGAGGAAAACGTGAAGTAACTTTCCGGTCTCAAGGAATCCCTAATAAAAATGACCATCTACAACTCCTAATAAATTATTGTGATGGTCATTGGGAAGAATGTTGCTTACACTTGTGGTCACTGAGAAGAATTACCCCTTATAGATAACTAAAAAGATTAATTGTGTTAGCGGGAACTTATCTGAGGCGCAGAAATTGCTCATTATTCAAAGAACCCCTAGCAACCTCTAGAACAGGGGTCTCCAAACTTTCTAAACAAAGGGCCATCTTACTGTCCTTGAGACTTTGGGGTGGGGGGGGGACTGTGGCCAGTGGGAGTAGACTATGAACCAGCATCAGTGTGGTATCAGTGGGAGGAATCGTGCCCCATCATTGGTGGTGCCAGTTGTAGATGGAATAGTGGCCTAAGGGTCAGATGGAGGCAAAGGCCCACATCCAGCGCCCAGACTACAATTTGGAAACCACTGCTCTAGAGCAGCCTCTCTTACCCTTTTTCACATGGAAGAACACTTGAAATAACTTTCAGGTCTTAAGGAACCCGTGCCAAGAATATATCTACAGCTTCCGTTTCCTTAGCATGGTGGTCGGACAGAAGTATGCCCCTTATATTGGTGGTCACTGGGAATAATAGCCCCTTACAAATTGATAGTATTCCATCATTGGTGTCCGTAAGAAGAATAATGCCCCCTCTTTGGTATCAGTGGGAGAAAAAGCTCCAGGATACTGGGTGCTGTAGCAACCACCAGCTGAAGACTGGATCATGAAAGCCACATTAAATATATTTGCTAACACACCTTGGATCTTCAGTCCAAACGGTTTTCCTATAAAAGCATGATCATATCACAAGTAACAGTGCAACGTTTCAGAGTCACGCAGGACCCCTTCGTCAGGTATTTAATGACACCCCTGGCGAAGGGGTCCTGCGTGACTCCGAATTGTTGCACTCTTGCTTGTGATGTGATCAGGTTTAGATAAAAAAAAATGCTTGGAATGAAGACCCGTGGTGTGCTGGCAAATATATTCATTGCATCATTGACAGGGACACTGCCCCAAGGGCCAGATACAGGCAACCAAAAATCGCATCTGGCCCCCGGGCCTCAGTTTGAAGGCCACTGCTCTAGGGATTCACAAAACCCTGACCTACCTGTAAACATCTGTACAGCAGGATAAGGGCCTCATTCACATAGACAGCGATGTCCATAACCCATGGATGGGCTATGTGCTTTTGTGTTTTGAACTGCTAGGTGCAATGTGCAGGCAGCCCATGTGGGACCAAGATAGGAGTGTGGCCCTGAACACCGATCGTGTGTGTTTGAGCCCGACCGCCTGTTCAATTGGGACAAGTGGCTGTATCAGAGCATATCAATTCAAATTGGGGGCTAAAACTTGATTTGCTGCACTTCACTTATCAGTGTCCCGCAGTAGGAACAGCCCATAGCCAATCAAATTCTTATGTCATTGTCACAGTGCATATTGGGATTAGGAGCCCATCATAACAATTCCTCATATAGACCCCTTTCACACCAGGGCCGGTAAAAGATCACAAATTTGCGGCGCTTTACTGCTCGTTATCACGGCGCTATGGCGCAAGGGGTTAAAAGTGCCAGTTAGCAGCGCTTCGGGAGCGCTGGCGCATTGTTTTCAATGGGCAGGGGCGTTATAGGAACTGTGAATACACCGCGCCCACACCGCTGCAAAGATGCGGCTTGCAGGATTTTTTTTTCAGTCCCGCAAGCGCCCCAGTGTGAAAGCACTCAGGGCTTTCACACCGGGGTGTATTGGGGGGAGTTTTTCAGGCGCTTGTCTATCGCTATGTTTAACGCAAAAGCACCTGAAAAACTTTTTGGTGTGAAAGGGGTCTTGGAGAGTGTCATAAATAAGGTTCAATAAAAAAAAGAAAAAAAAAAAGACATAGATATCAGGTTTAAAAATGTACTTTGTATAGAGACTCCATAGCAAAATTTCACCACCCAGCCTGGAAGAAAGTCGTGCTTTGCCTCTGCTCCCCTTGGCAGCGTGAAAGAAAAAAATGGAGGACTTCTAGCAACCAATCACCTAACTACTGTAATTTTCCTAGTTGGTTGAAATAAATATTAAAAGAATACTAGTTGCCATGGAAGCATTATACAGCATTTCTAAAGTGTTCTTAACCTGCAGAAGCAGTACAGTCTTCAATAAGGAATGTAAGAGTTACATGCTGACACAAAGGTGTGAATGAGCCTCGCTCACAGGTGCCAGGAATACAGAAAAACGCAGAGACCAGCGAGGAGCCGCTAGAGTACGTGACCAGAAATCAGCACATCTATCTGCAGACCTGACAAATCTGGTGAAGGATCTTTATCAGCACGTTGGGGATATTGGATTTACTCCATTATGCACATGCAGATTTGCACGCTTTGCAATCGCTGCCTTTTTTTCACGACTGCTCTTCCTTTATAGAAAGGTTTACAATTAACCAATGCAATATTCTAAAGACTAGATGAGAGTAGCGGTACAGACATTTCTGGCAACTGAATGGCATATTAAGTACTTGGCCCCCTGGAAGATTTACCCCCCTTTGATGACCAGGACATTTTTTGCAATATAGCACTGCGTGACTGCTTTCTTTTGGTGGTATTTGATCACCACTTTTTTTTTTGCACTATAAAACAAGAATCAACCCATTTTTGAGAAAAAAAAAATAATATATATATATATATATATATATATATATATATATATATATATATATATATTTTTTTTTTATACACTCACTACTTTACATTGTAGCAAAGTGTAATCTCTTCAGTGAGGTCACATGAATAAAATATTTTACATAAATGTGAGGAGTGATGGCTTTTATTCCCCGCTTTGCAGAGACAGAAAATCCATCACATCCCTGCTGACAGAACAGAGCTCTGCCTTGTTTACATACACTGCAGTTGGGGATTTTGCAGAGCAGTGTTGCCAGTATTTCTACCCAGAAAATGTCCTCCCTATTACATCTGAGAGCAGCACATGTGACTAGAGAGTCCCTCATGTGGGCATATACACAGTGGTAAATGACAGCTCACTCCATCCCTCTTCTTATTCCATCATGCCCAATAACGCATTGGGGGTGGAAAATTACATCTGGATTGATAGAGGCTTCCCCTCCCTGTTATTCTATGGCTGAAGGTGATATTGCCAAAATAATAGATTTGATTTCAAATATATATTTATATGATGATTTAAAACGGTTTATTAATATTTTTTACCCTGTATTCCAAAGGCTTTGTTTATTATGAACATGTGGCCAGCAGCAGAGGAATAGAGGCTCCTCCTGCTTATGTTTTCCTGCAGACAGGCTGGGAAAGAGCTGGGTCATGCGACAGCTGTATATCAATTAGGAATAAGGTATATATTTTTTTAAAGTACAGTGCTATCATTCATATACAGAAATAGAAGGGACCATGTAAATTAACCCAAATATGCGGCCTCTCAGTGGGCAGGCCTTGGAGATGAGCTGCCGCATATTAGCACCAATAGAGCACCTTGCACGCTCCCGGCACGGTTACCGGTGGCTAACGGAAAGCTGTTGTTTGCTGCTTGCGATTGGGAGCTTTCCAATCATGTAAAAGCCAATAACAGTGCTCACATGACCATAAGTTCTGCCCTACCTCCCGGCATTATAAACCCCTTAAAGGGCTGGCAGGCACTGGCTCTAAGGGGTATACAGTGTGTGTTTAGAATCACTAATTATGCCACCTCCTTGTTAACAATAGAACACTGCAGATTAACAATACCTATCTGTTCTGTGGAGCTCTACACAAGCCGGCCTCCTAGAAATAACTGAGCTGTAATGTTTCTATGTTATTTCAGGGTGTTTGTGGTCATTGCAGGTGCAGGGACCCTCCCGGGTGCATGGTGTGCCGATCTGTGGCCCCTAGCTGCTCCTCGCACCATCACCTTTAATCTGGCTCCGTGCTATGAGCCATCATTATTAAAAGCCGCAGGTTGCTCGGGCAGAGCTAGAATCTCGGCTGGAGGTGACGGTTGGAAGAATGTGCGGGTTCGGCGGAGAGGAATGTTTTGCTGCCAGCACAAACATCTAAGACCTGCTGTAAAAATGCGCGGAATGAAACTTATTTTCCCAGATGTTGACGCGGTGTGATCTCTTAAATGCTGGAAATCGCCATCTGGTCTGTATCCTCCATGCTCTGCCTGATTCATATCAGCAGAGAAGGGGGTAAGACTTCAAACGAAAAAATGAGGCCTTCACCACAGCTGTTCAACAGGTGACTGTCAAAAAGAGCAGTTCAATTACATGTACAAGATATTGGGATCTGAGCACAGGTATAACTTTTCTCTGTGCCAAAAAGAAGGCGCTGGCCAGAACGTCCAATCAGATTGGGTTCATGGCATGCTTTTTCCGATTATATAGTATAAAGGTCAACATTACCCTTTCCCAGTCGAAAATACATTTTAAAAAATAGTTTTGTTAGAGATCTACTTTAAATCATATGCCACCCGCCTATAGAAAAATGACAGCCTTGCAGGGGTTTAATTGTTCCGACTGGGTGTCATATGAGGTTTTGCAGAAAATGCGCTCGTTTGCGTCCCCGGGGGCACTCAGCCCAGCGATTGGTGGTGAGGTGTGTCGCTCGGGCACACAGCATCTGATCTTTACCATGTGATCAGCTGATCATGGTGTAAATAGGAAGTGCCGGTTATTGGCATACCTCTACTCACACTGACAAAGCGTGAGGAGAGCCAACAAGGGTCTTTCCGGAGGGGGTGATATGCGCTGATAATCAGTGCAATTGTTACCAGTGCAGCCCCATCAGCGATGCCTGCTGGTGATGCCTACCAGTGCCTCCTCATTAGTGCCCATCATTGCCACCTATTAGTACCCATAAAGGCTGCCTATCAGTGCCCATCAATGTCGCCTCATTAGTGCCCATCAGTGAAGGAGAAAAATGAAGCCCAACTGAGAATACTCTAGGTCACAGGGATCTCCAAACTACGGCCCTCCAGCTGTTCCAGAACTACCCGTCCCATGAGGCATTGTAACAGACATGACTAGGCATGATGGGAATTGTAGTTACTGAACAACTGGAGGGCCATAGTTTGGAGACCCCCGCAGATGGCTTCCCTAAGTCCTGTCTTATTGCTAGGATGTTGCTAAGACACTGCTAACTTTTACCGCTCATCCCCACCATCACAGCAGCAAGCTCTTTCTCCAAATCAAACCCCCTCATATTCTCTCCCCAGTTGTTTGCAAAGGACATTGCTAAGAGATGCCTAGCGGTTACTGTTCACCTTCATCACAGGAGTGAGCTCTTAAATGGTGAGCTCAGAGCTAGTGCATCAGGGGGGAGAAAGCACATGTGAGGGGGGCTTGAATTATAGAAAGATCCCACTGCTGTGTTGGTGAAGCCCAGTCTGTGCAGCTTTGACCTAAGTTGAATAATGCCCTTGCTATATGGGTAGGCCTCATGAAGCCTGACTGGAATACTCCCATAATGTTGCCAAGGATGTTGCTAAGAGCTACCTAGGTGCTACTGCTCACCTTAGGAGTGAGCTCTTTCTCCGATTCAATCCCCCTCACATGCTCTCTCTCTCTCTCCCCCGATGCAGTAGATCTGAGCTCAGCATTTGAGAACTTGCTCCTGTGATGGTGACGGTGAACGGTAACAGCTAGGCCTCTCTTAGCAACGTCTGTAGCAACATCCTGGGAATTTTCCAGTTAGGCTTCAGAAGTTATGTAAATGGCCTACACCTATAGAAAGGGCATTATTCAACCCTGGTCAGAGCTGCACCATTTGCTTTTATCTACAGGCGCCCCTTATCTGCATAAGCAGGTTTTTGGTAATGATGATCTATCCCTTTAACCACTTCCGGACCGCCGTACGTCGTTTGACGGCGGTACTTTGAAGTGGAATACCGTTGTTATGGTAGCAGATAGCTACCATAACCCCGGTATCATTTTTTTCAGGAGGCGATTCTGCGTAAGATAAAAGTGATCTCCGCGGCGGATTCGCCGCGAGATCACTTTTATCAGCGGCGGGAGAGGTGCCCCCCCCCCTCCCGCCGCTTTCCGGTCATCTCCGCCGCTTACCGGACCCGCCGGCAGCGGCGGAGATGATCGCGTCCTTTCCCTCTGGTGTCCGTGTGCCGAGTGAGCGGCTGAAGCCGCTCACCCGGCTCCATAACAATGCTGGGCGGAAGCGATGTCACAAGTCGCTTCCGCCCAATGCTCTTAAAGGGGACATTTTTTTTTTTCCCCTGCCACTTTTTTCATTTTTTTTTTTTTTTATTGCATTTTAGTCTAAAAATGAGATCTGAGGTCTTTTTGACCCCAGATCTCATATTTTGGAGGTCCTGGCATGTTTTTTTCTATTACAAGGAATGTTTTTTTTTTTTTAGAAAAGTTGTAAAAATAAAAATTAAAAAGTAAAATACATAATTAAAAAAAAAAAAAAATTTAAAGCGCACCGTCCTTGCGAGCTCGCGCGCAGAAGCGAACGCATACGTAAGTCCCGCCCACATATGAAAATGGTGTGCAAACCACACATGTGAGGTATCGCCGCGATCGTTAGAGCGAGAGCAATAATTCTAGCCCTAGACCTCCTCTGTAACGCAAAAATGCTAACCTGTAGAATTTTTTAAACGTCGCCAATGGAGATTTTTATGTTGCAAAGTTTGTCGCCATTCCGCGAGCGGACGCAATTTTGAAGCATGACATGTTGGGTATCATTTTACTCGGCGTAACATTATCTTTCACAATATGAAAAAAAATTGACCTAACTTTACTGTTGTCTTATTTTTTAACTCAAAAAACTGAATTTTTTCAAAAAAAATCGCGCTTTTAAGACCGCTGCACAAATACGGTGTGATATAAAGTTTTGCAATGGCCGCCATTTTATTCTCTAGGGTCTTAGAAAAAAAAATATATAATGTTTGGGGGTTCTAAGTAATTTTATAGCAAAAAAACCTGTTTTTAGCTGATAACCTCCAAACTCCAAAAAGAGGCTCGGTCTTAAAGTGGTTAAAGATTTCTAATCTTATGTATGATAAAACAACAATCAGAAACAACCTCAAAATACACATTTATACTGGGAAACTGTAACTTCACCAAAAGTTCAGGGGTCCACTTATCTAGTACTCGGTCTGGGCCACAAGCTTATGTTTCCGGTGTTTAAATTAAAATATTCCTCTTGAACTTTATCAGACACATGCCAAAAAAATCTGGAAACATTCATCTTATAGCTCCCATCTGCACGTCACCCGTCAGGATATATTAACATCTTCAATTATACATTTTTGGTTATTTAGGGACTGCGCGTTTTGTTTTATAGTCCTCCGCCACCATTTCTAACTTATTAATGTTCCGGAGCAGAGAGATTCTGCTGTGTGATTTATAAAGAGGAGCCATGCGTTAGGAAGACCATTCCCAGGAAAATAATAACACCGGCCTTATCTCCGAGCCGATCCCCCACTCTCCCCGGGGTTAGCGAGCTGGCCGATGTGTGACATTTGTTAATATAATAAGCAATAATGGAACTGCCAATCTAGAAGGCTTTAATGAGGAAAATAAAACAGGCAGCATGTAACACAGGGTAAGGGCGACACTACGGTCCAGACATACCATGTTTTATGAAAAGCAACAAATTATCCCAACCCCCCACCCAAAAAATCATGGAATGCATGTATTTAATAAAAATTAAAAAAAATACACACACTTACAGTATCTCACAAAAGTAAGTACACCCCTCACATTTTTGTAAATATTTTATTCTATCTTTTCATGTGACAACACTGAAGAAATGACACTTTGCTACAATGTAAAGTAGTGAGTGTACAGCTTGTATAACAGTGTAAATTTGCTGTCCCCTCAAAATAATTCAACACACAGCCATTAATGTTATACAAGCTGTACACTCACTACTTTACATTGTAGCAAAGTGTAATTTCTTCAGTGTTGTCACATGGAAAGATAGAATAAAATATTTACACAAATGTGAGTGAGGAATTTACACTGAAAACTCACAAAAAAAAAAACACCCCTGGCATTTCTAGCTGCAGTCATCTTGAGTCAGGGCAGAGGATTCATGTAGCATTTACTTCATAGAATCAATCTGTCCTCAACTCAGGCATGCAGGTGGTCTGTCAGATTTGGCGACCCATCAAGTCTCGAGGAAGTGAGGTTCCGTCACCGCCATCTTGCACACGTCCACTTTTTACACCCATCTGCATTTCACACATTTTTTGCAGTAAACTGAGCTTCTATACTGAAATACAATATATAGAAATACGCGACACTGTTTTGATGTTGAATTGTAAAATCAGCGGTGTTCTGTCAGATCAGCAAACCTGTGAGCTCAGCGGGCTTGCCGCTACATCAAAACAGCGTCACATATTTCTATATACTGTATTTCAGTATATAAGCTCAGTTTACTGTAAAAAATAAGTGTGATATGCAAAACTCCGGTGGGTGTAAAAAGATGTCCACTTGCCATCTTCTCTCTGTATCATTACTGCGGATGAGTGCGGGGTGTAGCAAGATGGCGGCGAAGGAACGCCACTTCCATTGCTAGATTTGACAGGTCGCCTAATCTGACGGAACACACGCAGGAGGGTGTGCTTAGCTGAGAAAGCCCCTCCTGCAGATGAAAGGAAAAAAGGGGCATACATTCTGGGATATATGACAGAACTTTGGCATAGGCCAGAAACCAGGAAGCAACTGAAGAAATGTAAAATAAATAAATAGTACAGCAACCATACCTTCCTATCTATTTAGCAAGGTTAGCATCATAAGGAATAAAAAAATGTTAAACACAGAACTTTACCCATAACATGATAAAAAATAATGTTCTTTAGAAAAGATTATTCCATATTAATGCTACCAAAATTGGTGTGTGCTGTAAACTGCCTCCAGCATTGCTCCTGTGTTCATGCTGGAGGCTGCCATTTTGCTGAAGCCCAGTGCCCATGAGCAGCAGCAAATCTTTAGTCTATCAGCAGGGTGGCCTCTAGTGGCTTGGATTTTTGGCACAATGCCAAAAATGGAAAGCAACTGAGTATGTGCCGAGCAGGGTAAGACAGTGTATGGATTTTAAACAGTATAGGCAATTATTTTTAATGTTTTACATAACTATACCTGCTAAACGGGCCAGCCTGATGTGATCTAACAGGACTTAAAGTGTTAATAAACCCACAACAGTAAAATCAGTCCGTATATGCAGTAAAGCATGCTTGTTATATTCACTGTGCTTTAAGGGCTTAAAGTGGATGTAAACCCGAAAATAAAAAATGTAATTAATAATTCTGCCTGGTAGAGTATAGCATGTCATATCATCTGTGCCCAGTCTTGCCACAAAGAGTTAATCCAACTGTGAGTAATGAGCTTAACTTTTTTCAGGAAGAGAAAGTCCGACTAACAGGGAAATACACAGTCGATCCGCCCCTTGCTCTGTGAGTGACAAGCAATTTGCTTATCTCCTTCACATAGCAGAGAAAGTTTTACACTCCCCCCTCCCTCCCTCCTCAATGTCTCAGTATAGAGGTGGGTGGGGAGGCTTGTGACATCACAACTCCACCCACCAAACTCCAGCAAATAGACACCCACTGATTTCAGAGTTTTACAGAGCTGCTAGTGCTTACAGGAAGGACATTTGAAAGGTAGGGATAGATGCAGGAGGCTTGCATGTATATATACACATTAATACTGTGTCATTAGTTTATACTGGGTGGGTGGTGGGTTTACATCCAATTTAATCCTCCACATTGTGTAAAAAGGCTGTTTGATCCTGTCTTCTCTGATCCTCCCCTTCTTCTACTGTCCCCCATCCATCTCCTGATAGAACAGAGGCTAGGGGACAGGCTGCACATGCCAAGTTTGGGGTGTATTGCTAAAGAGCTTTTTTTTCTTCTTGGTAAAGTGCATGTGATCAGCACTGTCAAGATAGATGTGGGTCAGGGGTCCTGCATCCTGATAGGACAGTCGGAGGAGAATGAAAACTCCCCCTACAAGCCTTAACCAGACACTGATAGAAGTCACAAGACTGCTATATACTTCTGATGAGAAAAAGGTATTTAGCAGTTTATATTTACTAAAATAATTACATTTCCATGTTCTGTGCACTGTGGGAGACCAGATATAGAGAATGCAGAGTCCTGGGTTTAGGAACACTTTAATATTCTGACTAAAGTTCCACTTTAATGTCGATTGATAAAGTTTAGTTCCGCTTTAAGAATAGCTTGAATCAGGAAAATAACGCATTATAGCCACTAGATGGAGATGACAATCATAGAAAATAAATACTTTTCCCTATAATCATTACCTCCATCTAATGGCCATAATGGGATATTTTTTCTGATTCATGCTATTCTCATGAATGAATATCCGACCTGGAGAGAAAAAAAAAGCCTAGGAACATTCGATTTTGCCAGCACTCGCACAAAACAAATGTACATGCAGTTTCACAGTACAAATAGCCCAGCAACTTTTTATAAAGACACCCCATGGTGTAACGTAGTTGGCATCCTACAGTCTACAGCTACAGACACGTTCCATATACAGTAACACACTGGGGTTAATTTACAAAAACTGGAGAATGCAGAGAAATCTGGTGCAGCTCTGCATAGAAACCAAACAGCTTTCAGGTTTTATTGTCAAAGCTTAATTGAACAAGCTGAAGTTAGAAGGTGATTGGCTACCATGCTCAACTTCACCAGATTTTGCACTTTCTGGTTTTAGGGTCAGTTCGCACCACATGCAGTCCAGTGCGTTTTTTTCTGCATCAAAAACTCGTAGAAAGTAGGTTATATGGTTTCCAATGGAATAGTTCACACCAATGCAGTCAGTTCCAGGGCGTTCCAGGTACAGAAAAAAAAAAAAAAAAAAGTAGAACATGCACTGGAATATACTGGAACGTGGTAAAACATACAAAAATGGAACACATCCAAAAACAGAAAAAAAAAATACACACAGGAAAGAAGAAAAAAAAAAGCATCTAGAAATGCATCAAAAACACACCGAACTCATAAAAAAATAATGTTAAAACACACATGTAGAAACGTATCCAGAATGGATCTGGAGGGCATTTTTGTGATATGACCCAGTCCTTAGTAAATCAACCACTAAGGTGGTGCATTGCAAAAACACGGTAAGGACACATTCGTTTTTGCTGTGATTTTACTGCATTTGCAGTGCGTTTTTCACAAGACATGTGACTCAAAAACCGTATCAAAATTGCAACTGGGTGCATTTTTTATGCATTTTGCCACATTTTCTATGCATTTCAATGGGAAGGTGCATTTCTGGTGAGTTTTTTTTAAACGCAAAAGTGGTAGAAATACAGATCAGTGTAAAACCAGTCTAAGAATAGAAGTTAGTGCAAGCTCCAGGGATCGGGTGAGCGCATGCTGCAGGGTTTCTAGGTGAGCGCATGCGCTAGGGTTTTCGGGTGAGCGCATGCGCTAGGGGTTCGGGTGAGCGCATGCGCTAGGGTTTCCGGGTGAGCGCATGCGCTAGGGTTTCCGGGTGAGCGCATGCGCTAGGGTTTTTGGGTGAGCGCATGCTGTAGGGTTTTGGGTGAGCGCATGCTGTAGGGTTTTCGGGTGAGCGCATGCTGTAGGGTTTTCGGGTGAGCGCATGCTGTAGGAATCGGGTGAGCGCATGCTGTAGGAATCGGGTGAGCGCATGCTGTAGGAATCGGGTGAGCGCATGCTGTAGGAATCGGGTGAGCGCATGCTGTAGGAATCGGGTGAGCGCATGCTGTAGGAATCGGGTGAGTGCATGCTGTAGGAATCGGGTGAGTGCATGCTGTAGGAATCGGGTGAGTGCATGCTGTAGGAATCGGGTGAGTGTGTAGAAGGAAGAGAGTGCTCTGATCGGGAGTTGAATACAAGGCAGGTGCTATGATCCAATCCACTAGAATCACAAATACAACTATTACCCAAACACAGATTACTGATGCCGATTACCAATAGTCACCAACTCTTGAGGCTTAAAAAGGAACCTCCTGCAAATGAATAGAATCAGCTCAATGAGGTTATGACAGGTGTGTTGTACTGATATTACACAGATAAGCCCGTAATTTTCCCTTCTAAGATTTAGTCCTGGGATTAAAGGGTTTAGTAATGTGACCCTCCCCATCCAGATATCCGGACGTCCCTGTGACACAAGACAACCTTTGGCAGGATGACAGTTTGGCTCCTGAGCCAGTTCTATGACACCGTCCTCTGACATCTGACCTAGAATCAGTTTTCTTGCAGGACAAGCTGGCATTTGCCTGATGAGAAGATCCTCTGACATTCAAGGGTGTTAATGTTGTATTTGTATGGTAAACCCTTCTTACAGCAGAAGGTATTCACGTCTAATTTCATCCTATATCCTAAAAAAAGGAGAATTCATAACTTCTGGACAGTGGATGGAGCCATGCAATTATTTCTTCTTTTTTTACACCCTTTTGACGAGATGCACAACCAGAACCCGCAGTTTTGTTCTTTTATTCCCTCGGTGCGGTGTTCATAAACAAAACACCATAGAGTACAAAAAACCGTGTGGTGGGGTGCATTGCTAAGAACACAGCCCCAGTGCAATGCAAGAACTTGTATTGAAAGAATGCAGAAGCAGTTCACAAATAACCCGGTGGAAAGGCAGCCCAACTGGGAACACTCACAGCTCCAACAGCATAAAGAAAGAAGAAAGTACCCGAGCCTGCAAGAGTCTGCAGTAAGGATGCCACCTGTCCAGGATTCACCCCTGGACAGTCCGGGTTTTGAGTCATGTGTCTGCCTAAAACCCGGACACATTATTCAGACCAGGCTGTGGCTCCCCAAGTAACTGAGATAGTCACACACACATCCTGGCACCAGTCCTCGGGAAAGATGTCCTGGAACTGGAGAAGGTCCAGAGAAGGGCAACAAAGCTAATCAAGGCACTGAAGGACCTTCGTTAGGAGTAAAGATTATGAGTATTGAACTTATTCTCTCTGGAGAAGAGAGGCTTGAGAGGGGATATGATTTCAATGTATAAATACTGTACTGGTGACCCCACAATAAAGGACAAAACTATTCAGCGCAAGGGAATATAAAAAGCTCCGCGGACATTCACTAAAATTAGAAGAAAGGCTGTTTAACCTTAGACTGCACAGAGGGTTCTTTATGGTAAGAGCTGTGAGCATAGGTGTGCGCAGCCTATTGCATTAGGGTGTGCACCCCCAAGCTCAAACACACATGTGCATTTATATACTATATATACATATAGGGCAGTGCACAGTGTCAGTAGAGCACTGAATGTATCAGAAGGGCAGAGATTGGTGTCACAAGTTTGTTTTTATTTTATATGTTTTACAATTTAGTTTTTTTATCTTTTTTTTTACAATATTTTTTACTATTTTTTTTTTTCTTTTTAGGAGCCCCGTTGGGGGGCTTTGGTGAAACATCAGGGCTGTAAACAGACCCCTGATGTCTCACTTTTGAGACAGAGAAAGGGACTGAGGACAGAGGTTCCCCAGACCCTTTCTCTGCAGCCAGGCAGCAGGAAGAATTTGCACAGTACAGGGTGATTAGGATGTGCCCAGGCACACCTAGTACCCAATGTGCGCACTCCTCTGGCTGTGAGGATGTGAAATTCTCTTCCACAAGCAGTGGTTTCAACAGGGAGCATAGATAATTAAAAAAAAAAAAAAACTATTAGATAGGCACCTAAATTACCACAACACTGGGGGGGGGGGGGGGGGGGGCC
>BLSH010389137.1:1311334-1339443 GCA_018402905.1 Glandirana rugosa
GGGGGGGGGGGGGGGCCCCGAGTCCTGCTGTCTGTTTCATTGGACGCAGCAGCAGGACTCGGGAGCGCGCCCGCACGAGTGTCCCCAGGGAAGTGCTTCTCCGTGGGGCATTCGATGCGGGGAGGAGCCAGGAGCACTGCGGAGGGACCCCAGAAGAGGAGGATCGGGGCACTCTGTGCAAAACCCTTGCACAGAGCAGGCAAGTATGACATGTTTCCTATTTAACCACTTCTCGTTGGGTGGACGTCATATGACGTTGTTACCTTTGAGAAGGGATATCTGAATGGTGCCACCATTCAGATATTGTTTTTTAGAGCTGGCGATTGTGAACAACATAAAAGTGATCTTAGCGGCGGATTCTCTGCAAGATCACTTATCAGCGGCGGGAGAGGCGCCCCCCCCCCGCCGCCTTCCGGACCCGCCGGCAGAGATGGTCCGATCTGCCCCCCCCCCCCCAGTGTCCGAGAGCCGAGTGAACGGTTGAAGCCGATCACTCGGTTCCATAGTATGGCAGGGTGGAAATGACGTCAGAAGTGATGTCGCCCAACGGGCCCGTTTTTTTTTTTTTTTTCTGTCTTTTTTTTTTTTTGCATTTTAGTGTAAATATGAGATGTGAGGACTTTTTGGCCACAGACCTCATATTTAAGAGGACCTGTCATGCTTTTTTCTATTACAAGGAATGTTTACATTTCTTGTAATAGGAATAAATGTGATCATTTTAATTTTTTTAAAAAGAACAGTGTAAAAATAAAAAGTAAAATAAATTTTAAAAAAAAGCTTGCGTGCAGAAGCGAACGCATACGCAAGTCCCGCCCACATATGAAAATGGTGTTCAAACCACACATGTGTGGTATCGCCGCGATCGTTACAGCGAGAGCAACAATCACTAGACCTCCTCTGTAGCTTGAAACTGCTAACCTGTAGAATTTATTAACCGGTTCCCCACCGCGCGCCGTCTTTTCACGGCGGCAGTGGGGGAGCCCTGCGCGAATCGCCGTAAATAAGCGGCGATTCGCATTTGGCCACCAGGGGGCGCGCGCGCGCACCTGCCGCACTCCTGGGGAGTGTACCCGTGGCTCGGGCGGACCCGATGTCCGCCGGCGAGCCGCGATGAGCGGCTATAGAGAAAGAACGGGGAACCGCCGATGTAAAACACGGCGGTTCCCCGCCCTGTCAGTGGGGCATGAGAGATCTACTGATCCCTGTCACTGGAATCAGTTAGATCTCTCATGCCCATGTTAGCCCAACCCCCCCACAGTAAGAACACACCCAGGGAACACGATTAACCCCTTCACTGCCCCCTGCAGGTTAACCCCTTCACTGCCAATGACATTTATACAGTAATCAGGGGACATTTAAATTTCTGATCGCTGAATAAATGTCATTGGTCCCAAAAAAGTGTCAATGATGTCCGACATGTCCGCCCCAATATCGCATTACCGCTAAAAATCGCAGATCGCCGCCATTACTAGTAAAAAATTAAAAAAAAATAAAAACCCCAGAAATGAATTCTCACCATCCGTAAACGCGGCCACTTTTGCGCAAACCAATCAATAAACGCCAATTGCAATTTTTTTTATCGCAAATATGAGGAATTATATAAATCGGCCAAAAACGGTGAAAAAAACGTTTTTTTATATTTTTTTTTTTGGATTAGAATTTTAGCAAAAAGTAAGAAATTTGGGTTTTTTTGCAAAATGGTCGCTCTTTTGTTTATAGCGGCGATAAGAAATGACGCAGAGGCAATCAAATACCACCAAAAGAAAGCTCTATTTGTGGGAAAAAAGGACGCAAATTTTGTTTGGGTACAACGTCGCACGACCGCGCAATTGTCAGTTAAAGCGACGCAGCGCCGAATCGCAAAAAGTGCTCTGGTCCTAAAGTGGGAAATTCTTCCGGGGCTGAAGTGGTTAAACGTCGCCAATGGAGATTTTTAAGCTGCAAAGTTTGTCGCCATTCCGTGAAGCATGACATGTTGGGTATCATTTTACTCAGCCTAACATTATCTTTCAAAATATGGAAAAAAATTGGCATAACTTTACTGTTTTCTTATTTTTTAACTAAAAAAACTGAATCTATTAAAAAAAAAAAAAAGCACGCTTGGAAGACCGCTGCGCAAAAACGGTGTGAAAAAGTTTTGCAATGACCGCCATTTTATTCTCTAGGGTGTTAGGAAAAAAATTTATATATATATATATATATATATATATATATATATATATATATATATATATAAAGGTTTGTGGGTTCTAAGTAATTTTATAGAAAAAAAAACTGATTTTAACTTGTAAAAAACTAACCCAAAAAACAGCCCCCTAACTGAAGTGGTTAAAAAAACAAAAAAAAAAACCACAAAGCTTTACAATCACTTTAAGCCTGCTTATATTTTATATATACACGGTGTGCACAAGCCGTATGCCATGTGGGCAAGTTGTATTTTTGAGGATTCATTTCATTATTGAACAACCACACAATAATTGGGCAACTATTAGGCCTCATACACACGGGCGTATATAAAATAATAAACAAAACGTCGGGCCCGACGTCAAGGAAAAAAAGTCGGCGTCTTTCGGCGTTATGCATTGGCGTTTTTGAGCGTTAGTGAGCGTCGGCGTCAATAGGCGTTTTTTTTAAAAAAAATCATCCCTCTGCTATTTTTCAACCTAAAAACGTCGGCGTCAAAAAACGCCGGTATAATAATAGGTGGCATATGTTGGCGTTTCTTGGCATATTGTGGCGTCGGCGTCAAAAAACGTCAAAATGTTACAGCCTCAGAACGCGATGGCCATGGGTTCTACTTTCTGCTCACTAACGCCGACGCCACCTACAGCTCAGAAACGCCGACGTTTTTATGGGGCCATTGACTAACATGGAGAGCTGCAAAAAACGCCAGAAAACGCCGGCGTCAAAAAACGTCCGTGTGTATGAGGCCTTAGTGTGCAGAATTATTATGCAACTAAATGAAAATGTTCCCATCGCACTTGTTTATTTTCATCTGTTAGAATAACAAACAACTCAAAATTTACAGTGACTAATTTTGCCGCCCCCCCCCCGCCGCCTTTTCAATAACAGTCATAAGCCTTCCATTCATGGAATCTGTCAGTTTCTTGATCTGTTGATCAACGTTTTGTGCAGCAGCAACCACAGCCTCCCAGACACCATTCAGAGAGGTGTACAGTTTTCTTTCACTGTGAATCTCCCATTTAATAAAGACCCACATGTTCTCAATAGGGTTTATGTCAGGTGAGGAAGGGGGCCATTATTCTTTCATCTTTAATGCCCCTACTGGCTAGCCATGCAGTGAAGTACTTTGTTGCATGTGATGGAGCATTGCCCTGCATAAATATCATGGTCTTCTTGAAAGATGCAGACTTTTTCCTGTACCACTGCTTGAAGAAAGCGTCTTCTAAAAACTGGTAGTTTTGGGAGTTGAATTGGAGACCATCTTCAACCTGAAAAGGTCCAACCAACTAATCTTTAACAGCCCATACCAGTACCCCACCTCCAACTTGCTGGCGTCTGAATCAATGTGGAGCTCTGTGCCCGTCTGATTCAGCCACAGGCCCATCCATCCATCCACCTGCTCCGTCAAAAGAGCCTCATCTCATCAGTCCATAACCTTTAAAAAAAAAAAAAAAAAAAAATCTGCTTTCGGATATTTCTTGGCCCAGTCTTGACGTTTCGACTTATATGCCTTGTTCAGTGGTGGTCAGGTTTCAGCCTCCCTTACCTTAGCCATGTCTTTGAGCACTGAACACTTTGTACTTCTAGGTAGAGATGGGGCTCATGCGTGTTCGGATCCTAGTCCTAACCCACCCGAGCAATTCTGCCAGGAAGTCGTCACTGCACACTGCCAATCATGAGCAGCCTGGTCAGGGTGTATGTGCAGCTGCAAGCCGGGAAATGCCTCAATGCCTATTATTGGCAGTGTGCAGTGATGGCTTCCTGGTGCAATTGCTCAGGTGGGATTGGACTAGGATGCGAATACGCCTGAGCCCATCCCTACTTCTGGGCACTCCAGGTAGGTTGCAGTTCTTGAGTATGACAACATTGGAGGATAATGGGTTCCTGGTAGTTTCACATATGTTTCTTCTTCAAGTCTTAAATAGTCAACACGTTTCTTGCCACCCTGTTTACTATTTGCAACAAAATGTTTGATAGTTCGGTGATCACCCACCAATATATTAGCTGCATCCCTCTGAAAAACGTTTTACAATTTGACTTTTAAGAGTCAGTAAAGTCTCTTTTTTGGCCCATTATGCCTGAGAAAAAGCTGCCTAATAATTATGCACACCTTGATATTGGGCGTTGATCTCCTTAGGACACACCCTTCCTCATTACACAAATACACATCACCTGATAAGCATTCAAGTTATACTGGAGTTACTGGCATATTGGAGTTGTACAATATGCATAAAATGAGGATTTGGTCAAAATACTCACTTGCCTAATAATTGTGCACAGAGTGTGTTATATATATATAAATAAATAAATATACATACATACGCGCGCGTGCGCACACACACACACACACACACACACACACACAGCTTGTATAACAGTGTAAATTTGCTGTCCCCTCAAAATAACTCAACACACAGCCATTAATGTCTAAACCGCTGTCATGGTCTGGGGCTGCATGAGTGCTGCTGGCACTGGGGAGCTACAGTTCATTGAGGGAACCATGAATGCCAACATGTACTGTGACATACGGAATCGGAGTATGGTTCCCACCCTTCGGAGACTGGGCCGCAAGGCAGTATGCCAACATAACGACCCAAAAAACACCTCCAAGATGACCACTGTCTTGCTAAAGAAGCTGAGGGTAAAGGTGATGGACTGGCCAAGCATGTCTCCAGACCTAAACCCTATAGAGCTCTGTGGGGCATCCTCAAATGGAAGGTGGAGGAGCGCAAAGTCTCTAACATCCACCAGCTCTGTGATGTCGTCATGGAGGAGTGGAAGGGGACTGCAGTGGCAACCTGTGAAGCGCTGGTGAACTCCATGCCCAAGAGGGTTAAGGCAGTGCTGGAAAATAATGGTGGCCACACAAAATATTGACACTTTGGGCCCAATTTGGACATTTTCACTTAGGGGTGTACTCACTTTTGTTGCAAGCGGTTTAGACATTAAAGAGGAAGTAAACCCTCATGGGCGTTTACTTCCTCAACATTACCATGCAAAGTAGAAGCATAATGGGCTACTATGCATCGCATAGTAGCCCATTAATTGTCTCTTGCCTGCAAACAAAGCCTGCGATGTCCCCTGTGCAGGCACCGTCCATCTTCAGCCCCTCTTCCTTCCGGGGCAGCGACTCCGGCTCTGTAATTGCATGCGCGCGGGAGCCGCCAGTCATGGCACAATCCCAGTGAGGGAACGGCACGGAGGCGGTTTCTTCACTGCGCATGTGCCGAAATGACGTCGGCAACAGCAATACACTATCTCCTAAACCATGCAGGTTTGGGAGATATGCAGGGCACCTACAGGTAAGCCTTATTATAGGCTTGCCTGTAGGTTAAAGTGGTTGTCACAAGTTGACAACCACTTTAATGGCTGTGTGTTGATTTTGCGGGCACAGCAAATTTACACTATTATACCAGCTGTACACTCACTACTTTACATTGTAGCAAAGTGTCATTTCTGCAGTGTTGTCACATGAAAAGATAGAATAAAATATTTATAATATATATATATATATATATATATATATATATATATATTTTTTTTTTTTTATATTAACTTTTTTTGTCTGAGTATAGATCTAGGTTGATCCCGAGTATGATGCTTGAATATACTTATTGTTGACTATTTTAAGCATCAACTACTCTTTCGGTGTAATAATATTTTTTATAGATTAGCGCTCTCACATCTCAGTCAGTGCTGGAAATTATTATATTGGTTAGCGTTTCAGTGCAAAGGTTTACTGGAACCTTTGTTCTAGTTAATGGGCGCTCTCTTGGCACCATATTACATATATGCATAAATAATGTACACACGCCCAATAACAATGTTAATCACTCTTCCTGACGCTCGTTAGGTTTACTAAACAGTGTAGCAATCACATTTTTCACATTCTTCACGTTTTAGCAACCCTTTGCCGAAATAAGAAAATCTGCCTCAATCCGGAAAGCCGCTAACAGCTGGTTGGCCTTTGCTTAGTTTAGATTACTTAAATACTTGTAAATTACATAACATCTCTTTTATATTCTATTTCTATAAAACAAAGTGAAACTTTAGGCAACAAAGCCTTTTTTTTCCCCCCAAATGTTAAAAGACCTCCAATTAATTTGATTCTGTATTCGTTCCATGTTAACGTTTATCTAAAGCTTTTTTTTTTTTTTAATGACAATTGCGCGGACGGTGAACTTACCCTTTAAAAAAAAAAGTTTTACCTTTAGATATAATTTTAAATAAAAGCCAAATTTCAGGCAACAGCTTAAAGCAGAATGTAACTGTCTGCGCACTACAAACTGAAAAATTTAATTTAATTTAATTTTAATATTCAAAGCAAACTCACATATCCATCCCAGGTCTCCATGCTTTATTTTGTTGAGAAATCACTTTGAAAAATACTCCCCTTGCATTTTTAGCCACGGCCACCTTGAGCAAGGGCAGAGGATTAATGTAGCGGTTATTTCCTGCAATTGATCTACCCTTCGCTCAGCCATGGGGGTGGGCTTAACTGAGAAAGCTCCTCCCCCGGAGAGGAAGACTCCTGGGATGTATGACATAGTTTGGCCTAGGCCAGAAACCAGGAAGCAACTGAAGAAATGTAAAAAAAAGAGGTTTAACACAAGTAAAAAAAACATGTACTTTCCCATTTATTTACGAAGGCTTGGAGCAGAAGGATTAAAATAGTTAAAGTTGATTGAGAGAGTTTAGTTCCACTTTAATAACACAGAAAAGACATTCACACATTCATATCAGAAAGCATGCAATTATAGCAACTCAATTCTCATTCCGTTTCGATTTTCTGATCCAATCCATGTCTGAGAGATTCACTAAAAAAAAGGAAAGAAATATTGGGTAGGAGGGGAACATATCCAACACAGTAGCGGTTGACCTGCCCCCGAGTTGCAAGCAATCCCCAACTGAGGACCGGAATGAATAATGTGCAATCATCTTGCATTGTTTTCATGTTTATCTCAAAACAGGAACATGTTCTGTGAGTCATAGAAATCATTAATTCTATTCAGCGGGGAAAATAGCAGCCATTCTTAAGCTGCCAGCTAGGCATGCGGCTTCCCAGAGCTACACAATGGCAAGGAAGATAGGAAAATTGTATTCAAAGATTCTGCAGCTCCTGACTTGTCGAAGCCTGACAGCCGCCATAGCCGGCGGTTTTTCATACCCAATATGGGGTGGCAATTATTGGCCTGAGATGATGACTGCAATTATAATACTGAGTCTCGAGATGATAAAAGAAAGGGACTTGTTTCCGCACAGCTGTACAAAGCCTCTGGCTACTGATCCAAGAATATTCCCAGAGGGCAGCTGAGCAGGTCAAAGATTTTAACATGGACAAGTCTCTAGACTTGAAGCTAGTAGCAAGTGTCAGAATATTGAATGCTATACATGTTGTATAGGCAGGGCCTCTTTGTATGTTCTGTTGAATGGATTACAAAAAAGCAATTAACACGTTTCATCATAAACAAGTTTAATTTTCAGCTTGGAAGCGGACTTAAGACACAAAATGAAGCTGATGCCGACATCAGTTGGCTGTTCAACATTATGGCCAACTGGGAGACCGTTGTATGTCAACCTCTGACCAACCTATCAATATCAGAGAATAAATTCATTAAGTAGGATACATTTGAGCATTCTGCCTCCTCGAGGTGACAGCAGGCACAGGATGGTGATTTACCATCTACCAATACCACCCTATTACCGCAGTCGACAGCACAAGGGCTCAAGCCTCCATGCCCACATTTGGATCCAATGAACTGGGCCAAATACAAAGACCACACTTGGATCAAACAGATGATCACGGTCATGTTGAAATTGAACTGGCAAAACACTATAGAAAGCGAAAAAGGTTAAACCTCTGTCAAGTTTTCATCACTGCCTATGATCCCACCAGGAAGAGTCCCCCTCACTTCTTGTCAAAGTGAAAATGATCAGCAGAAAAGAAAGCAAGGAAAAATCTCCCCATCAGGGGATTTCTTTGGAGCCAAAAGAGCTGACCAGAGGAAACATTATTGATAATCGGTCCAAATTGTGGAAGAAATATTAGAAATGCTATATGAAGGCTGTGTAGAGCATATGGTTTTTGGGAAGAACTGAAGCCCAACTGATGATTCCCCCCCAAGTTACCATTATGCCAATTCTGCAATGAAAAAACAGCAGCTGTAAAAACACAACAGGGGATCTAAAACAAAAAATAAACATAAAACAAAATACAATTTTCGACTAAAGCTACACACTCTGCCAGCCTCTTCTCAACCAAGGTTCCATGGAGCCTTTGCGTCCCTGCAGAAGTTGCTATTTGTTCCTTGGCCTATGAGATTTTGGATATTAGCTTAAACTGACCACCAAAAACCATTCTTCCCCCAATGACTATCCTGCTAATGTACCGTGAATTGTGGTTAGAGTAAATATTAGTAGGTGTTCCCTGAGACCGGAAATCAATTCAAGGATTCTTCAGTGTTAAAAAGGTTGAAAAAGGCTGGTCTATGCCAACATGCCTGGCTTCAAAATGATATTCTGGCTTTTTTTTTTTCACCATCATTATCACAGAAGGCAATTTGTGACATAAGTGGTGGAGCAGCTTGCATTAAATGAAGGCACATCTTTCAAGTCTTCTTCATGCAGCAGGCATGCCAAATAGTTGCCCAGGGGAGGTTCAGTTGGCATAGTCAACTAAATCACTGTAAGGCAGCATCACATTGATCATCTATGGTGAATATCACCAATCTGAGAAATTCTACTAGTAACGGGTCTAAATGCGGAACTCAAACTGAGCTCAATATCAACCACAGAGGCCTTTAAATGCTGGAAGTCTATTCAGTAACCAATCACATGACTGTTTCTCTTTTCTTGAAGATCGTAAAAGAATTCTCCCACCCAGAATTCCAGAATTTAAAGCCTCACCTAAGAATTGTGACCTGGGAGACAGATATCATAGCCGGTGATCTAGAAACCAAAAGACGATTCAGTTGGCCATGCCAACTTATAAAGGGGTTTTACGTACGGTTTAGCATCTGTCTGATTGGCTGCTACAGGCAACAGCTCCAACTTTTCTCCAACTCTCATAAATCCATAGTCAACTACAAGATCTGCCATTGTATTTGGCTTAACTCTTCTGCTGTTTCCATCCCAGCAGTCTTTTCATACATTTTTAAGACCAAGCTGTGTCAAAGTAGTTAAACGAACAAACTTGAGTACAGCATTACTTTCAAAGACACAACCCATCCATCTCACCAGATATTCAAGTTTGTAAACATTCAGAAAAGGCTGTCGTAAAAGTTTATGAACCAGAAGATCTGGTAAGAAAGATGCTATCCTTTAATCGTTCCAAGAGTGCTTCAATTTTCCTGAGGGCAAACACAAAACAACAAAACTAAAATAGACGAGACACGCCGCTCCGCTTCTATAGCCTTCCATGGTGTCTCCCATGATTGCTTGCCAATAAGCTGTATGCCTGTTACAAGAACTCCACTAAGCACTAAATTGGTCCCATAACTCCTCCATTACACTGCATGTCTTAAAGAAGGTTTCCGGTCTTATGGAAAAGCCAATATGGTTTTAAAATGAGGAACTGCTGAAATCTCTTAATATGACTAATTACAGAGCAATTCCAGGCAACAAATGAAAACAATCACTGATGCTTATCCAGCAAGCACTGCAAACGTACTAAAAGGTAAAAGGTTTACTTAACATGGAAGAAAAACCCAACACTGTCTATTCCTAAAAATTTTCCTCACCCCTTCTCTTACCTATCTGGCCTAACTGTATATAAAAAAATGTGTGCGCGCTTTCCTATTTTCCATCTGCTTGGTCCAGTCACATGATCTCACAGTATTGGCTCTTTTTGGTGGGAGGGAGGTCACGTGACCAGACCGCATCAAATTGATAATAGGTAAGTATGCACATCTTTTTTATACAGGTGAGGGGAGGAGAGAACATTTTTAAGAAAAGTTAGACCCGGGCTTTACTCCCACTTAATTTACTGTTGTTTAGGCCAGGGGTCCCCAATTCCTGGGCTGCAAACCGGTACCAGTCTATTAGAAACCAGGCTATGCATGAATTCACAAAATGGGAAGGAAAGCTGCCGGAGCGCTTTACCGCTCCCTTTTTTTTTGTGTTTTGTACAAACTTTATTTAAAATGTACACTTCATTCAATTCTCTGTGCCATGGTACATTGCCATGCGATTCTGCATGGTGCGCTGCGATAAAATGCCACATGTCAGTGTTGCAGCGTCAATGGGACAATTAGGAAACAAAGGTCTCCTGTGCTGTGTACTTACGATGACAGGTGCTTTACAATGCAGTAAAATATCTGCCGCACACTGAATTAACCCCAGCACCACCCACATCTACACCCCCCCCCCCCAGTCCGTGGAAAAATGGTCTTCAATGAAACTGGTCCTAGAAGGGTTGAAGAGTGCTGGTTTAAGCAATCCACTGCAGACAGAACCAGAGAGCTCACATATGTTGACTGGGTGGATCGGCTTCCTGGAAGGGATCCAGTCATTCTGTAGTAAAAAAAAAAAAAAAATCCTAAAAAAACTGCAGTTTCCTGCAACAGAAGAGCTATTACACAGCGCCTTCCACCCTCGCTTCAATTCTGCCCCATTTAAAGCGGAGCCACCCAAAAGGGGAAGCTCTGCTTGTTTGCTTTCTCTCCCCCTCCGCTGCCACATTTGGCACCTGTCGGGGTACCTGGTTATGAAAGGTACCCGCTCTCACTCCCAGCTGAGGTTCGGCCTCCCTCCTCCTTCCCTCGCTGCCGGGCCATTCACAAATGAGCAGAAGGGAACCAGCTGTGAAGCTGCAAGGCTTCACTGTCGGTCTCTCTTATCAGAGATGGTGGTGGTGGCAGCACCCTAGAGCCAAATGAAAAATCAACTCGGGTGAAGACACCGCTGGATTCCAGGACAGGTAAGTGCCCTAATATTAAAAGGCAGCAGCTACAGTATTTGTACTTTCTTAGGCTCGATTCACACTAACGTGTTTTTCTGATGCATTTTGCAGAAATGCAGGGAATTTTTTTTAACACAGGTTCCTATGGAACAGGTTCACATCAATGCATTTTTGTGCCTCTGCATTTTTGGAAAGGGTCGGGGACTTTGTTCCTGCAAAATACAGTGTTTTGCATGTAATAGACTTCAATGTGCATGCAAGAAAAACGCATGTGCTGCGTTATTTGGCACGATTGTGCAGGGATTTGCACTTTTAATTCTGCCTAGTAACAAACCCCCCCCCCCCAAAAAAAAAAAAAAAACATGCAAATCGTGGTTAAAAAAAATGCTGAAAGCACAACAAAAAGCACTGCAGAAATGCTCAAAAGCAACATGCATAGATGTGAATCGAGCCTGAAGGAGCCTGGAGCTGTGCTTTAAAATGGCACGGTTGATGACAGAACCTTCGGTTTTGCCAGTTTAAAAGACAAGAATACCCAAGAATGTTAAATATGTAGGCTGCCACTGCTGAACTTCCCCTTTTTAAAAATGCTAATTGCCTGGCTGTTATGCTGATCCAACGGCTTTAAAACATTCCGAGTCATTAGGCTGGAACAAGAACGACTTCAATGTGAATTCGTTAGCGGCATGCTTGTTTCAGGTCATTGACTTCACATTGAAGACAGAGACAAAGGTTACCAAACCAGCATTTTCATCAATTGCAGTTTCTGTTTTTCCCTCAGCAAGTTTCCTTTACAAAGAAAACTCCAGCACCAACCATCTCTTTTCCCCAATCTCCCCATCCACAGCAACAAAAGCATTTTTAAATATCACGTGGCAAAAAATGGGTTCTTTGATCCTAGTGAGGCCACGGCAATTTCTGGTCACCAGGAGAAGGGTACTGCAAGGATCCCCTACATCCCATCAGACATAGGAGGCCAGAACTGACCGAAATAGCTGTGAGAAGTCTCCATAGAGAGAGCTGGAGAACTGGTCTTCATTATTCTAATGCTCATGGCAACTTTGAGGATCCTGAAAGAATAATAATAAAAGTGATGAAAGTTTAGGGGGAGCCAAGCCGTGCACACACAGGGGTTGATTTATTAAACCTGGAAAGTGCAAAATCAGGCGCAGCTCTGCATAGAAACCAATCAGCTTCCAGTTTTTTTTTTTTTTGTAAAGGCTTAATTGAAGAAGTTGAGGTTAGAAGCTGATTGGCTAGCATGCAAAGCTGCACCAGATTTTGCACTCTCCAGTTTTAGTAAATCAACCCCTCCGATCCGTCCTCCATCTATGCTAAAGAGCTCTGATGGAGAAATCTCTGGTGCCAGCTATTGAATTCAAGCATCTGACATCCATGGCTGCCTAAAAACCCAAATTTATAGGACAGTCACTGTTTGGACAATTTTCCACCTGGCTCCTTGAAATGTTTGTAGTTTGCAGAGTTGAGTGGTTTTCGGCTGGTTTATCTACAATTAAAACCATGTATAGCCAGCTTAAAGTGGTTGTCAAAGCCTACAGGTAAGCCTATGATAAGGCCTGTAGGTGCCCCGCATATCTCCCAAACCTGCACGGTCCAGGAGATATGCAGTGTTGAAGCTGTGCCGTTGTCATTTCGGCGCATGGGCAGTGAAGAAACAGCCTCTGTGCCGTTCCTCCACTGCGACCGTGCCGTGACTGGCGCATGCGCAGGAGTGACGTCACGCGACTCCGGCCAGTCACAGCACCAGAGTCGCGGCCCCGGAAGGAAGAGGGGCAGAAGATGGATGTCGCCAGCAGAGGGGACGTCGCTGGCTTCGTTTGCAGGTAAGTGGCACATAATGGGCTACTATGTGATGCATAGTAGCCCATTATGTTTCTACTTTACAGGGGGACAGAGGAAGTAAACCCTATCCAGGTTTACTTCCTCTTTACAGTAAATGAAGATACAGTATTCATTTTGGGGGTCAATGGTTTTGTTCATACCAGGTTACCTGGGCAATCTTGACACTGGTGAAAACTCGCCAACATCAGGATTGCTAAGTAACCACTTACAAGACTACGGAATCGCTACCTCGCTAGGTGGACCAGCAAGAGGTCAATCTCTCGCTGCCTCCTTGATAGTAACGGAGATTTGACAGCATTCAGGACCAGCAAGGGGGCTATTCCTCAGAGGTAAGTGGAAGGATCTTTGGCAAGACTCACGCTATGTCACCGGTATGACGCAGTCTGTGCTCGCCCATGCCTACATGTTTATTTTGATTTAAAAGGCAGGAGCGTCAGACAGCACTCAGCTTCACATCAAACTGAAGGCCACCATACACGGCCCTGTGGGCTAAAGTGGAGAAAATCATTTGAAAATTACCCATCCACTCTAACGGATGAGGAATCTCCACTATGGGATACTTGCAGCTACCTAGACGCACTGATGATGTCAAATAGTGACTACATCTGATCAGTCGCAGTACACATTTAGCTGATTTTCAAACCATCTCAGCTGAGGTTTAAATCCACATTTGCCAAGTCTGGTGGTGCTGGCATGGCCACCCATGGCTTAAACGTTGGCCGATTCAGAAGGAATTGAACTAAATTCAAGCCATCTATGGGAAACCATAGAATTCATACATAGGGGTTCGAACGCATGGTTGGCCAGTGTGCGTCTACCACTGTGAAGGAACAAAATCAGGTAGAAACCTGCAATGAAATTCATCATGATCCTTGTATATAATTTGGCAAATAAATTAGCCATCAAGGACGATTTTCTTTTATTTCTATCAACAAAAGCAGTTTCTAAAACTGCACTGAATACAGGTAATGGGGCCAATTTACATGCAAATAGTCTTTAGCGGAGTTTTTGTAAAAAGATTTAAAAAAAAAGAACACACATTTAAGACGGACGTCATAATGTTATAACAACTTTAAACTGCTTCTCTCATGTGATAGCCATCAATTAAGTCACTTCTCTCTAACTGCGCATATGTGACAGGTACATTTGAAAGCCTCAAAAAAAGGGAATAGCCCAAGTGAAAAGAATTCATTCATACGTGTATAAGTGGCCACTTAGCACCAATGCAGCTAAAACAGCACAGAATTACTACAATAGAACCGCAGATCACCATGAAATTCTATGGTAATTGGACGTTTAACCATGGCAATCCTATTCAGCTCAGGGTGACTTATTGCAGTTTTACCATTTCAGTGCCTCAAATTAGGTGTCTATATATATATATGGTGCACTGAAAGGAAATGAAACCCATTGAATGAAGTGTTTATGCAGTTGCACCCCTCCCCCATAATATACACACACTATCAAAAGTATTGGGACGCCGGCCTTAAACACATGATCTGTAATGGCGTCTTAGTCCATAGGGTTCAATATTGAGTTGGCCCTTTCCTTTGCAGCTATAACAGCTTCAACCCTTCTGGGAAGGCTGTCCACAAGGTTTAGGAGTGTCTATGGGAATGTTTGACCATTCTTCCAGAAGATCATTTGTGAGGTCAGGACTGATGTTGGATGAGAAGGCCTGGCTCACAGTCTCCGCTCTAATTCATCCCATAGGTGTTCTATTGGGTTGAGGTTAGGTCTCTGTGCAGGCCAGTCATGTTCCTCCACCCCAAACTCGCTCATCTATGTCTTTATGGACCTTGCTTAGTGCACTGGTGCGCAGTCATGTTGGAACAGGAAGGGACCATCCCCAAACTCTTCCCACAAAGTTGGGAGCATGCATGCTGATGCCTTAGGAGTTTCCTTCACTGGAAGCAAGGGGCCAAGCCCAAACTCTGAAGAACAGCCCCCCACCATAATCCCCCTTCCTTCAAATTATTTGGAAGGTTGGCCCAATACTTTTGGCAATAGTGTGGATGAGCGAGTTTGGGGTGGAGGAACTTGACCTCAACCCGACAGAACACCTTTGGGATGAATTAGAGTGGAGACTGCGAGCCAGGCTCTCATCCAACATCAGTGCCTGACCTCACAAATGCACTTCTGGAAGAATGGTCAAACATTCCCATAGACACTCCTAAACCTTGTGGACAGCCTTCCCAGAAGAGTTGAAGCTGTTATAGCTGCAAAGGGTGGGGCAACTCAATATTGATCCCTACAGACTAAGACTGGGATGCCATTAAAGTTCGTTTGTGTGTAAAGGCAGACGTCCCAATACTTTTGAAAATATAGTGCGTGTAAAAATATTGGCACCCTGCTTTTCTGTCAGATAATACACCACTTTACCCAGAAAATTGTTGCAATTACAAATGTTTAGGCATTCTCACATTTATTTCTTTTGTTTCTATTGGTATGACAAAAAAGAGGAGAAACAAAAAGCCAAATCTGACACATTCCACCCAAAACTCCAAAAATGGACTAGACAAAATTATTGGCACCTTCTCCAAATTTTAAGAAATAATTGCATTCCAAGTTTGTGAAGCTCCTGTGGTTTGTAATTAAAACACTTGTATCAATAGGTGCTGACAATATAGAAATCATACCGGCAACCAGTTAAAATGGTGAAAAATTGATTCAACCTTTCTGTTGTGTGTCTCTGTGTGCCGCATGGAGAGGAGAACGAGCAGCAAATAATTGTCTCAGGATTTGAGAACAAAAATTGTGGAAAAGCATGGACAATCCCAAGGTTACAAGTCCATCTCCAGAAATCTTAATCTTTCTGTGTTAACTGTGAGCAACATTTTCAAGAAGTTGACAGCCCATGGCACTGTAGCTAATCTTCGTGGACGTGGACAAAAGAGAAAAATTGGTCAAAGAGTTTGCCAAAACCTACCTGAGGAAGCCAAAACCCTTTTGGGAGAATGTGCTGGGGACAGAAGACGCAAAATTACAGCTTTTTGGTAAAGCTTACCATTCTTTTTCAACAAAAGAAAGGAGACCTTTAAAACAAAGAATGCAGTCCCTACAGTCAAACATGGTGGAGGTTCACTGAGGTTTTGGGGTTGCTTTGCTGCTTCAGGGATTGGATGTCTTGACTGTGTGGATGGCGTTATGCAATCTGAAGACCACCAAAGAATTCTGCAATGGCTGCAATGTAGGGCCCAGTGTCAGAAAGTTGGGTCTCCCTCAGAGGTCATGGGTCTTATAGCAGGATAATGACCCAACGCCCACATCAAAAAGCACCCTGAAATTCTTTAAGACAAAGGAGTGGTCCAAAATTCCAGTAGAGAGGTGTAAAACTCTTGGATGGTTACAGGAACTGATTGCTTTCAGTTATTGTTTTCCAAGGGGTGGCTACCAAATATTAAATTGAGGCTGCCAGTAATTTCGTCCAGTGCATTTTTGGAGTTTTGCGTGGAATGTCAGATTCGGCTTTTTGTTTCTCCACTTAGTTTTAGGTCATACCAATCCAAACAAAGCAAAAAGATGAGCCGGCACTTCTGGATTCAGATATTAACGTCAATTTATTCCATCATATTCAAGTTACAGGCAGCGTAAGCTGTTCAACAAGGCACCTTTGATGTCGAAATGCGTCAGTTACGCTGCGTGTAGCTTGAATATGATGGCATAAATTGAAGAGAATATCTAAATCCAGAAGTGCCGGCTCATCTTTTTGCTGCCATTTGATTGCAAGGGCATTCAGGAGCCAAAGCACCTGGACAGGGGTGTGGACCTTAATTTCCTGCAAGTCTGCCTCACTGACCAGGGCGGTGCACCGTTTGGAAAACGCACACCAATACAAACAAAAGAAATAAACTAAAGAGAATGCCTAAACATTTGTAATTGCAACAATTTTCTGGGCAAAGTGGTGCATTATGGGACAGAAATACAAGGGTGCCAATATTTTTGGCCATGACTAATCTATACATACATATATAGTGGATTGATTAATACTACTTATTTGCCATAATGCAATAATCAAAAGCTTTATTTTCAGACTAAATGGCTGTCCTGACACTCAAGGAGAAGCAGAACAAACTTCAACCCACATTCTCAGGTTTAGGTTTGCATTACTGGAAAATTCTTAAAGTGACCTTGTAACCAAGGGAAAATAAGGCCAGCGCTGTAAAATAAGCACAGGTATACCTAACTTTTTAATGGCCATTGCTTAACTGCTCAGCAGCCACTGCAGGTATTTGACCCTTCTGGGTGGATCGAATACCTCATTCACCTACAGCTTGCAGTGCCCCCCCACCAGCTCACATGTCCTGTAGTTACCAAAGTGTGTGGGTTGCAGTGGACCATTGGTTCTTTAAGACACGGAACGCTAGAAAGTGGAGCATAGATGGGCTTCTTTTACAAAGCTGGCATTCTTAGATAAGTCACACTCTGGTGATACGGAAAAAAAAAAGTTAAACAATACGAATTAAAAAAAATAAAAATAAAATTGAAAAAAATATATTTAAAACTGAATAATAAGTTGACATCTACTGATTATCCAATCAGCAGGGTGGGGGCGTGTTCTTGACCAAGAGGTTACTGTTACCGCAGTGGAGGTCAAGGATTTGGCTATGCAGTGGAATTCGAAGCCCAAGATTGGCTAAAAAGCTGCAAATTTATTATTTTTTTTTTTAAGAAAGTTAACAGTTCCCATATCTAAAATGCTAATTATGCATTTAGCAAGTTGCTTGGAGCTCAACTTTATTAATGATTAAAGGGATTTCAAACATGGACATGGACTACCCAACAGAGAAAAAAAATATACAAAGAAAAAAAAACACACAAAAAAAAAAAAGACGGAGGCCTTTAGAGCACTAAGTTTTCTAAACTGGGAAAAACAGGCAAATCGCACTCTATATGAGGTCAGCTGTGGCATGCACCATATTCATCTCATGACAAGTTTCCTTTAAGCGATTTAGCTCAATGCTAATCTCCTTCATCAATCTCTGGGGAAAGCAGCACTCCCTTTTGCTCTCGTGTACAAAGCCTTACAGGCATGCAATTCAACATACAGCCGAAAATAAACTAAAAAACTATTTGGCAAATGTTCAGCCCAGCATAACTGTAGAAATGTGTAAACCAAGTACTCTGACATTTTGTACAGTGCAATTTTCTCGCCATCGGCCCAAAGAATTTTTTGTACCAACTTTATACTTGCCGACTTATTAGAGAGGAGTAAAAAGTAGTAAAGCCTCCAGGGGGAAGGGTGCCTAGAGTCTAAAGTTCTAAACAGGGAATGTCAAAAAGTCTACAGTGACAAAGAATCTAATGAACAGAAAAAAAAAACACACACACACAAAATGAATAAATAAAATCCAGAATTACATGAACCTGAGAATTCTTCGCTTTGTTGATGCCGGTCACATGACCAACCCACCAGTCCCATCATTTCCTATTAAGGCCCCATTCACACTTTGGGCATCTTTGGTTGGCTTTTGATGGATTTTTTGGCTTTGATTTTTTTTTTAGCCAAATGGAAAGCTAATGTCATTTTTTGACCGACTAGCTTCAAATAATACTACGCTCAGGTGTGAACGGCACCACTGAATATAATGGAAATCTCAGGGTTGAGGTGCTTCTGGAGAAGCTTTAAGGCATAAACTAAAGGCAAAACTATTTTATTGCCGTCTGTGTCCCCATTTAGGAGATTCACCCTCTCTCTGTCCGGTTTACTATTATCAATGAAACTAAAAAAAAATCCAAAATTTTGGGTTTTCCCCAGAAAAGAAATGGAAAATCTTCCAATGGGCACACTGTTCTGGTGACCTGGGGTTCCCAAGGAATTCCCTTAATTTGCAGGGATTTCCTCTCCTGTTTGGCTATGGGACAGGAAGTAAAGGGAAATCTCCGCAATGAGACAGATGGTGAAAAAAAAAAAAAATCTGACGGGTTTTTTAGCCCTTCCTTGCTGTGTCTAAAATGTAAAAAAAAGTTTTGCCTGTAGTTCTACTTTAATCACGAATGTATGAACAGAGCGCAGAAGGAAGACAAAAGCTTAGCCAAAGCTGACTAAATGTAAAGCCCCATTGGCTGAGCTTACAATCCCAACACTCCAATGGGTGAATGATATACCGGCACAAGCAAATATGAACCTGTGAATGCAACCATTACCACTGCATACTGCAGTTCAGGAAAAGATCTCTGCTCTGCAACAACCAGTGGCAGCCGGTGCTCAATATATGGGGGGGGGGGGGGCCACCAAAACAAACACCAGAAAATAGGTAAAAAAACACCATTTTTTATTTAAAACAGGTTAGGCAGGAGGAAGGGGGGGAGTGAATAGCTTTAAAATTAGTTCTAGTTTGGGTTTTTTCCACTTTAAGTCTTTGTTCACATCTCTGCAGGTGTAGCAGGGCTCATGTGTTTTTGCACATTTTGGTGCATCACATTCATTTCAATGGTCTTGTCTATGTACAACAATTTTAAATTGCATTTCAATACAACATAGTGTACAATAAGCTACCATGCGTAGTGAGGGGATTTAGCGCACGTGCGGTGGCTGGTGCGTTTGGGGTGCATCATGAATGAAGAGCACCTGCCACTCCACAATGTGTTTTTTATGCCTTGCAGGAATGCATGTAATATTGTACACATTTCTGCATCACATTGGTGTTTACTAACCCTTCCCAATACAACACAAACAAAACATTGAATATCTCTGAAGGTATTTTGAGGTATCTGGCGCCAATCCGCCAGTAGCAGATCCTTCAAGTCCTGAAAGTTGCAAGGTAGGGCCTCTAAAGGTCAAACTAGTTTTTCCAGCACATCCCACAGATGCTTAATTGTATTGAGATCAGGAGGCCAAGTCAACACCTCATCATTGTTGTGTTCCTCAAACCATTCTTCATTTCATCAGACCAGGCCACCTTTTTCCATTGCTCTGTGGTCCAGTTCTGATGCTCATGTGCCCATTGTAGGGGCTTTTGGCTATGGACATGGGTTAGCATGGGCATCCTGGCCGGTCTGTGGCTACGCAGCCCCATACACAACAAACTGCGATGTGCTGTATGTTCTGACACCTTTCTATCAGAGCCAACATTAACTTTGTCAGCAATTTGAGCTACAGTAGCTCTTCTATCACCAGTTTTCCTTCCTTGGACCAGCTTTGGTAGGGCCAGATTACTGCAGGCCGGGAACATCCCACAAGGAGGTGCAGTTTTGGAGTTGCTCTGACCCAGTCGTCCCACCATTAGAATTTGGCCCTTGTCAAAGTCGCTAAAAATTCTTACGCTTCCAAATTTTTTTCTGCTTTCAACACATCAGTTTCGTGGACATGTGGACATGTTCACTTATTGCCCAATGCACTCACCGGCCACTTTATTAGGTACACCTTGCTAGTACCGGGTTGGACCCCCTTTTACCTTCAGAACTGCCTTCATTCTTTGTGGCATAGATACAAGGTGTTGGAAACATTCCTCAGAGATTGGTCGGCTGCACAAATTAAATCCACAATGCGAATCTCCCGTTCCACCACATCCCAAAGGTGCTCTATTGGGTGAGATCTGGTGACTGTGGAGGCCATTGGAGTGCAGTGACCTCATTGTCCTGTGGTGAGATGATTGGAGCTTTGTGACATGGTGTATTATCCTGCTGGAAGGAACCATCAGAAGATGGGTACACTGCAGGCATAAAGGGATGGGCATGGTCAGGAACAATACTCAGGTAGGCCATGGTGTTTAAATAATGCTCAATTGGTACTAAAGGACCTAAAGTGTGCCAAGAAAATATCCCCCACACCATTACACCACCACCACCACCGGTGATACAAGGCAGGTTGGATCCATGCTTTCATATGGTTTATACCAAATTCTGACCCTACAGTCTGAATGTCGCAGCTGAAATTGGCATTCATCAGACCAGGTAACATTTTTCAAATGTTCTATTGTACAATTTTGGTGATCCTGTGTGAATTGCAGCCTCAGTTTCCTGTGCTTAGCCCACAGGAGTGGCACCCGGTGTGGTCTTCTGTTGCTATAGACCATCTTCAAGGTTCGATGTTTTGTTCATTCAGAGATGGTATTCTGCATACCTTGGGTGTAACGAGTGGCTATTTGAGTTATTGTTGCCTATCTGGAACCAGTCTGCCCATTCTCCTCTGACATCAACAAGGCATTTCATCCACACAACTGCCACTCATTGGATATTTTCTCTTTTTTCAGACCATTCTCTGTAAAATCCTAGAGATGGTTGTGCATGAAAATCCCAGTAGATCACCAGTTTTTGAAATACTCAGACCAGCCCGCTTGGCACCAACAACCATGCCACATTCAAAGTCACTTAAATCCTCTTTCTTCCCCATTCCTATGCTTGGTTTGAACTTCAGCAAGTCCTCTTCACCACATCTAGATGCCTAAATGCATTGAGTTGCTGCCATGTGATTGGTTCATTAACAATTTGTGTTACCAAGCAATAGAACAGGTGTACCTAAAAAAAAAAGTGTCAGGTGAGTGTATCCCACCCACTTTCAGATGCCATTGTAATGAGATAATCAATGTTATTCACTTTACCAGTCAGTGGTCATACTGTTCTGGCTGACCAGTGTATATAAAATAGGAATACCACATTTTCTACATGGATAATGGAACTTTCACACAGTTATTTCTGCTCTTCCCCAGAAGTCACTAATTTGCTTTGGCTTGCTAGTCCTTTAATTGTGCCGCTGCTGATTCAAATGAAATACCAGTCTCTGGAATAAATCCACTCCTCCAACAGACAGTGAATTAATCTTCCAGCTTTCCCGAGACCCAAGCCAAGCTGTGTGTGACCAGGGACAATCTCCAGCCATTTCAAACAAACACCCGGGTGACCGCCTGCAACGGTTAGATTCAGCTTTACAGAATTCCCCCCTCCAAAGGCAACGTCTACAGTGGAAGAATGGGCAGCCGGTGGGGGAGGGGAGCATTCCCAACGCTGTGATCACACTTGTATAATTGCAGTTTGCGATGACAGCCCATTGTAATTATACCCTCTGTACAAAGCAGCGCAGCGGCCATTGAAACACAGTGCCACAAACATTGTGTGACATGTGTCCAGGGCAAAACCAAGCCATTCACTCTGCAGGAGCTAGCAGACAGGTGGAGGGGCACATGGAGGGCACAGTTTAAATGCCAATGTGAACTAGGATAAAAATTGGGTTCTCTTGGGGTTAAGCAGCCCATAGACAGAGGACTGGTCAGATGTACAAGACACATGCTGAACAACCCAATATGCTTTGATCTTCGACAACAAACCGCACACTCAGCTCATGCCCGTATCCCTGGAAAGGCTATGCTGATGATAGAGGGCAAAGGTGGGTGACATGATGCAAAAAGTGTTACTAAACCCACAACAGTAAAATCAGTGTGCATATGCAGTAAAGCATGCTTGTTATACTCACTGTGGAACCTAAGGGGTTAATCCTCCACAGTGCGTAAAAAGGCTGTTTGATCCTGTCTTCTCTGATCCCCCCCATTCTTACTGTCCCCAATTCATCTGCCGACAGAATAGAGCAGGGGTCCTCAAACTATGGCCCTTCAGTTGTTCAGGAACTACAATTCCCCTCATGACTAGTCATTTCTGTGAATCTCAGAGTTTTACAATGCCTCATGGGATGTGTAGTTCCACAACAGCTGGAGGGCCATAGTTTGAGGATACATGGTATAGAGCCTTGGAGTAACTCTGCACATGCTCAGTTTGGTGTGTATTGCTACAGTGTTTTGTTTTTCTTTGGAGGGTGCATGTGATCAGCACAGAGCCAATCAGCACTGTCCGGACAGAGGGTCTGAGGTCATGTAGCTGCATAGGATGGTCAGAGGAGAATGAAAACTCCTGCTACAAGCTTTAACCAGACACCGATAGAAGTCACAAGACTGCTATATGCTGCTGATGAAAGGTATTTAGCAGTTTATGTTTACTAAAATAATTGCATTTCCATGTTCTGTGTACTGTGGGAAACCAGATATAGTGACTGCAGGGTCCTGGGTTTAGTAGCACTTTAAAGTGTATGTACAACATGTGTATACTTATTTTTTTTTCCATTTTAGATAGGCTAGAAAGAGGTTAATGCTGAACTCCAAATATGTTAATATTGTCTAAATACATTCAACATGTGTATTCTTCTTTGAATCTTGATTTGCTTTGTGTATTCCTTCCAGATCTGTGCAGTAATCCAAGCTGAGACTTTCCCTCTGTGTGGAGCTTCCTGTAATACAGACCACTCACTGCTGCTCTCTCTCTTTGTACAGGGAGACTGGTCTGGTCTCCGCCCCCTCCTTGCTGCCCATCAATCACAACATGCTGGATAATTTTTGCTGTAGCCGGAAAGCAAAGCATCATGACCATAGCGTGTAAACCATTAGTGCTCAACCTGTGGCCCTCCAGCTGTTGCAGAACTACAAGTCCCATGAGGCACTGCAAGGCCGACAGTTAAAAGCATGACTTCCAAAGAGAGGCATGATGGGACTTGTAGTTCTGCAACAGCTGGAGGGCCACAGGTTGAGCACCCATGGAAATAGTCCCGTCCGCTGCCACTGCAGCTTTTTAGCACCCCCCCCCCCCCAAAACACACGTCTAAATTCAGCCTTGATATTAAATAGTTGCTGTGGCAGTTACAATCGCTAAATGGTTATCCGTGACTATTTTGCAAGATTTAACGCAGTAATATATTTTTTATTCACTTTTGGTAGTGCTGAGCACATTTTTTATTTTTAAAAGATAGACAGAACTTGTAACATGGTTGAGAGTCCCATCCACAGTCAGACACAGGAATTTACACTTTTGTGACACAGTTGTGAGAAGCTCATGTGCAGCCAGAGCTCATCCATACTTATGGTAGCCCTTGCCGCCCCTCAAAAAAGTGACTTGGGCTAGATAGTTTTTCAGGGTACAGGTGGTGGGAAGGCAATAGGTCACCTCTTCACCACCTGTTTTAACCCCCAGAAAGCCCACACCACCTCGCCACAACTAGTTTCAGTTTGGCCCCTTTTACTCAAATGGTTCGAGCTTGGTGCATGGTGGGGGATATCATTTTTGCCAAGCAGGAAAGAATTGCCGCACGTGGACAGCCCCGAGCGGCCGCACGTGGACAGCCCCGAGCGGCCGCACGTGGACAGCCCCGAGCGGCCGCACGTGGACAGCCCCGAGCGGCCGCACGTGGACAGCCCCGAGCGGCAGCACGTGGACAGCCCCGAGCGGCAGCACGTGGACAGCCCCGAGCGGCAGCACGTGGACAGCCCCGAGCGGCAGCACGTGGACAGCCCCGAGCGGCCGCACGTGGACAGCCCCGAGCGGCCGCACGTGGACAGCCCCGAGCGGCCGCACGTGGACAGCCCCGAGCGGCTGCACGTGGAGAGCCCTGAGCGGCCGCACGTGGACAGCCCTCATAATAAAGGGTAATAAAGCCTCAGCTCAACCTCCCCAGCCACCCGTGTGAATGAGGCCTAAAAGAAAAATGCGAAATGACTGAATAACGGATGAAACTACATTTACAAGATGCTTGAAAAGACAACCAACCGTTGTAAATTTGTTATTTACAAATACTGATAGAATATTACTGAAATATTGATAAACATTTTAAAAAGAGACATTCCATCCAACCACAATCTATTTATCCAAAGAAAAGGCTCAGCAGGAACTCATGAAAGGGAATTTCTGATGGAAAGTTACATCGAACTTAAAATGTAGCAAGAAACAAAGTGTCACAGACATTGAAGAACATAAATGTAACATTGCAACTTCTCATTTCCTAGGCTCACACCATTCAGCAGGGGTCTCCAAGCTGCGGCGCTTTGCCTGACTTTATCCGGCCCTTGGGGCACTATTCCTCCCACAGATACGAGACACTGTTCTGCCATCTGACACCAACAATGGGGCATCATTTCTCCTACTGACACCAATAATGGGGCACTATTCCTCCCTTTGCTACCAATGATGGGGTTCTAGTCCATTCACACATACAGCAGGACTCTGTCCCACCCCCGCTTCCTCATCAATGGCTTTGATTGACAGTCAGTGGCTCCTGGTGCCCTAGCAAAGACAGCTAGACCTGGAAGTGAGGGGAGAGAAGACCTGTAGACATGCATGGTGCTGGATCGAATGGGGGCTCGGGTAAGTAAAAGGGGTCTGAGTGGGCGATGCTGACACCTGAACATTTTTTACCTCAATACAAGGAGTGCATTAAGGCAAAAAAATGTTTAGGCTTTACAATCACTTTAAAGTGGTTGTAAAACTCAGACATGAAATATGAACAAAGCATATCCCTCTATAGTGTGTACTTGTCTCGATTAAGAGCACTAAATGTCACTTGTCTGCTGCTTCCTTCCTCTGCTATCAGCATGGATCATTTACGACAAGTTTCCCTGACACCAAGAGAAAAATGGTGACAAGGGAGGGACCTCCAGCTGATTGACAGCCTCAGATCTGTTCCTGTTCCAATCAGCTGTCAGAGATCTCCCCACTGAGTTCTGCAGAGCAGGGCGGATGAAAATCAATGATTTACATTAAAAAAAAAACAATTTCTTTGATTTAACCACTTGCCAACTACCCGCCGCAGTTCTACTGCAGCACGGTGGCTCGGTAGCCCAAATCGCTGTAGGTGTACATCAGACAGTGTTGCCAACCTCCAGCAGCGTTTTTTACTGGCAAAACAGACAATTTACTGGCGGAGCACATTTTTTACTGGCAACTTGAAAATAATAGAACTCCTATTAAAAAACTAAGACAATTGATATTTAAACACAACTTGGAAACACTGACAATACCCATATCAAGTAATTTGCCTGATTTACACTTAAAAAGTCAGCACAGTATGACAAATTATTAGACCCTGATATTTATAGACAGTTGTAAAAATCACTGATTTTTACAAACTGTCAGTAAATTTACTGGCGGTTGGCAACCCTGACATCAGACCGTGCATGTGATATAGCGAGCGCACTCGATGTCCACCGGTGACAGCGGTATACAGAGGCAGAAGGGGATCTGCCTATGTAAACAAGGCAGATCCACGTTCTGACAGGGGACTTCTCAGAGATCTGCCTTTCCCAGTGATCAGGAACAGCGATCCCTGCGGTGTTCCAGGCAGCCCCCCCACTGTTAGAACACACCCAGGGAACACAGTTAACCACTGGATTGCCCCCTGCTTTTGGAGTAAAAATCTATCTAAAAGATATTTTTCTATTTAAGATAGAGTAATAATTTAGTTTATTCAGCATGAAATGGAGTTTAGTTATGTAGCATGAGGCTGTATATTCTGCAATAGTTACATTTTTGGTAAACTCATTCAATGAATCCAAGCTGAGATAACATGCACTGCATTGATGCATTCACACAATGGGGAAGATTTACTAAAACTGGAGCAATCTGATGCAGCTGTGTATGGTAGCCAATCAGTTTCTAACTTCATCTTATTTAATTAAAGCGGAGTTACACCCAAAAGTGGAACTTCTGCTTCAAAGGAAGGTGACCCCCCCCCCCCCCGATATACCACAATTGGCATGTCATTTTTTGGGGGGGCGACTGGGGACCCTGTTTTCACAGGGTCCCAGGTCCACTTCCTCCCCTGGCACCGTGGCTCCAGGAAGGAAGTCTACCTTCCCCCCTCCCTCTCGGCAATCTTCTGGGACACGTCACAGGTCCCAGAAGATGCGCCGGACATTCACAAGGTGTGGCGCGACTCGAGCATGCGCAGTACGTGTCCAGCTTTGAAGCCAAAGCCGGGTGCCTGCACTTATGATGCCGGCGCCGCTGAGGGGAGGGGGAGAAGAGCGAGCCCTCGGGCGACCGCATCGCTGGAGCCTGGGACAGGTGAGTGTCTGATTGTTAAAAGTCAGCAGCTACACTTTTTGTAGCTGCTGACTTTTACATGGGTGGAACTCCACTGTAAGCTTTGACAATAAAACCTGGAAGCTGATTGGTTACTGTGCAGAGCTGCACCAGATTTTGCACTCTCCAGTTTTAGTAAATCAACCTTAATGTCACAGTGACCATGAGATAAAAAGTTCAGGAATATTCCTTATTCCCATTGTTTTGCAAATCTATGTACACTGCAAACTGTATGATTGAATCAGTTCTCACATCGCTGTTTTTAACCTGACAGCTTATTATTCTAAATAGGAAACCTTCATTTTGTTTGCAAATATTAAAGATTCTAATTACCAGCAAGAATAAGTCCTTACATTTAAAGAGCACCTGTCATTTTAGATCCATCATGGCAGCGCCTGTTAGCGGGCATCCACTCACCTGCTGCCGCCACGTCCCTCACCTTGTTGTGTCACTGTCGCATTACCAGCCGTCCCATTAAAGTGAATGGGATTGTCAGTGAGTCACCAGCGGGTCAGAGGAGGAGCCGATGTGGGACAGAGATGACAGCGGCTCTTTAAAAATTATGATTTAAACCAAATCCACCGTGAATGTGAATGAGGCCTGATTGTGCAGCAAAACCAAATTATACAAAACACGCTGCTCATTCCAATCCTCGGCGATGCTGATTGGTGGATTTCCCTGCCTTCTAGATTGTAAGCTCTGAGGATCAGGGCCCTCTGATCCCTCCTGTATTGTTTTGCATTGTAACTGTACTGGCTGCCCCCATGTTGTAAAGCGCTGAGCAAACTGTTGGCGCTATATAAATCCTATATAATAATGACAGTAGGGGTATGGCCAGGCACCGGATCCCACCTATAACTCTAGGTTATGCTCATGATCAGTCATTGCTTCCTCATACAGGTTCAGAGATCGCACTGTCAGGATCCCCATTGAATATCTCCCATCTTCTCTTTTCGCAGAGCCGATCATCTCCAGAGGGAACGACTGCCTGGACGCCGCGAAGGCCTGCAACCTGGACGACACCTGTAAAAAGTACCGCTCGGCCTATATAACGCCCTGTACCAACAGCATATCCAACGAGATCTGCAACCGCAGGAAGTGCCACAAGGCCCTGCGCCAGTTCTTCGATAAGGTGCCAGCCAAACACAGCTATGGCATGCTGTTCTGTTCCTGCAAGGACACGGCCTGCTCAGAGCGGAGGAGACAGACCATCCCTCTATAAGTTACCCCTAGGACTGTCACGCTAGAGACTTGGACATACTCCTTCGTTACTGACTAGTACTCGTATTGGATCTCAATATCCACCCTAGGCCACGGACCGGTATGG
>BLSH010389137.1:1339453-1367302 GCA_018402905.1 Glandirana rugosa
TCTGACAGGGGACTTCTCAGAGATCTGCCTTTCCCAGTGATCAGGAACAGCGATCCCTGCGGTGTTCCAGGCAGCCCCCCCACTGTTAGAACACACCCAGGGAACACAGTTAACCACTGGATTGCCCCCTGCTTTTGGAGTAAAAATCTATCTAAAAGATATTTTTCTATTTAAGATAGAGTAATAATTTAGTTTATTCAGCATGAAATGGAGTTTAGTTATGTAGCATGAGGCTGTATATTCTGCAATAGTTACATTTTTGGTAAACTCATTCAATGAATCCAAGCTGAGATAACATGCACTGCATTGATGCATTCACACAATGTCACAGTAACCATGAGATAAAACAAAGTTCAGGAATATTCCTTTATCCCATTATTTTGCAAATCTATGTACACTACAAACTGTATGATTGAATCGGTTCTGATATCGCTGTTTTACTAACAGGACAGCTTTTTATTCTAAATAGGAAAACTTCATTTTGTTTGCAAATATTAAAGATTCTAACTACCAGCAAGAATAAGTCCTTACATTTAAAGAGCGGCTGTCATTTCAGATCCATCTTGGCAGTACCTGTTAGCGGGCATCCACTCACCTGCTGCTGCCACATCCCTCACCTTGTTGTGTCACTGCTGCATCACCAGCCACCCCATTAAAGTGAAAGGGACTGTCGGGGAGTCAACAGCGGGTCAGAGGAGGAGCCGCTGCGGGACAGAGATGACAGCTGCTCTTTAAAAAGTATTATTTAAAATCGACTTGATTTAACTCAAATCCTCCCCAGCTGCTTCCTTCCTCTGCTATCAGCATGAATCTTTTTTTACAACTTTCCCTGACGCCAAGAAAAAAATGGTGACGGGGAGGGACCTCTGGCTGATTGACGGCCTCAGCTCTGTCCCCATGTGAACGGGGGAGGGGGGGTGTCCCTTCTTTCCAAATCAGCTCTCAGAACTCTCCCCACCGAGCTCTGCAGAGTGTAACTTCAGCTCCCCTTCTTTTGAACTCGCAGACAAGCTTATAAATTCAGCGCTTTGAATGGATGTAGAGAAGGGAGGGCTGCAGATACACAGGTAAAACCTGTAGGAGGATTTGTTTCATCCCTGTGTATCACCTGAGGCTGTTCACCTTACTGGGTATATGTGAGGGTTTACAACCACTTTAAATATCAGGAACATGCACCAGATCCTCTGTTTTGGGGAATTGCAATACAAATGTGGGAAGTCTGGATTGACATTTTATAGGAAATAAAAAAAAAAGACAACTCAAGGTCATGGAACAAAAACACATTAGATCCCTCTAAACAGATCCATGGGCTGGGACCAGAGTGGAATTCAGCTTTTAATTTGGGAACCACCCTGTTCACAAGTTCTATAAGGTTCTAACACAAACCATATGTTCTGCAAATTCCATCACTATGGAACAATGATCTCTCCCATAAAAATGGAAAATTGATAAAGTTCTAGTGTAAAAATTAGCATTCATAATCACCGCTTAGATCAAGGATATGCAATTAGCGGACCTGCAGCTGTTGCAGAACTACAAATCCCATGAGGCATAGCAAGGTTCTGACAGCCACAAGCATGATACCCAGAGGCAGAGGCATGATGGGACTTGTAGTTTAGCAACATCTGGAGGTCCGCTAATTGCTTATCCCTGGCCTAGATGTTAGCTGTCCCTCAACTCCAAGAAATCCCCAGGTTACAAAAATCCATCTGCCTACATCCATTATTGGAAAACTGAATTCATAATAAAATATATTCCTGCAAAAGATCCCTTCCCAACGTCTCTCCACATTTATGGGTCTCATACAAGAGCTGATGATCCTTCCAATCACCGGGGAATACAGGGGATCTGGCTCCTCTCCGAGGATGGAACACATTCAGCTGAGATGCATCAGATCCGTAGCAAAGCGCCTCTGAAAAGGATTCTACATCCAAAGCTCGATATGCAAAACTACACAAAGAGAACTGCGGAAAAACACACCAGAGAATCAGCCCTCGAAGAAGATTGATATTCAGGCTATGCCTGTGCAGGAATGACCGGCCGGATTCTTGCCGCTCTCAGGCACCCCAGTGCTGTGATCTCCCCCCGTTTGTAATTCTCAGCTCTGCTTGGAGTCTCACTCGTCCTGCCTCATTCTTCACACCAACAAATAAATAAAACTAAAGTAAAGCCTGGAGCCGCCAGCAATGAACACAGCAGGTGTGCAAACCAACAACGATGGGTCTACCAGGTCACCGATGAGGACTACGCCATTATTGATTTAGGAGCTTCAGCCAGCTTGCTATAACATAACCGATCAAACAGATCAATGCAACCATCCTTGCAATACAGATACCAATAATAATATAGGACCTGATCCTTGATCGACTTTGTATCCTTCTAGAAAATTGTCCTATGTGAAGCCAGAACAAGACTTACTAAAAACTTGCCAACGTCTAACAAAACTGCAGCGGCAGTTATGGGTGGTGGGATCCTTGAAGTTTGTGTATAATGAGACTAAAGATACAAAGAAAACATTAGCAGCTCTGCCTATGGAGGTTCAGTGTGGGCGACACCGATGGAGGGTGAAAGAGGAGTGAAAAAGATAATAAAGATGAGGATGAGGTGGTGTAGCTGCACACCCATGTGACATACACAGCAGCACCGTCTATTTCATTGCAGTATCATGGAAGGAAGGGGAGGATAATGAAGGCAATGGTGGGGAAGTGGTGGAGCTGCACCCCTATGTGGCTCACACACAGCAGTCAGCATGGCAAAGCACAGGAACATTGATGGAGGGATTATGAAGTGGTGACTGGTGAAGGTGGCATTGGACAAGGATGATTACACTGATGGTGGTGAAGTGGGGTAAATGCATACTGATAAGACAGTAGCATAGTCTAGGGCACTGCAAAGTAGGGCAACACTGATGGAGGGGATTATGAATTGATGAAGGTGGTGCTGAAGAACGATAATTGCTTTGATGCTGGTGAGGTGGGCTATCTGCGCACCCACATGGCTCACACTGGACAGGGGCACAGTCTATGGGACAGCACTGATGGAGGGGATTATGAAGTGGTGAAGAACAAGGATGATTACTTTGATGGTGAAGTGGGGTATTCTGCACACTCATGTGGCTCACACAGGGAAGTAGCAAAGGCTTTGGCACAGCAGCATGGGGCAACACTGATGGAGGCAAATTTGAAGGGGGTGAGGTGGTGTTGAACAAGGATGATTACATTGATGGCGGTGCAGTGGGGTATGTGCGCACCAACATGGCTCACACTGGACAGCAGCAGTCTATGGCACGGCAGTGTGGGGTAACACTGGTGGAGGGATTATGAATTGTTGAACAGGGAGGATTACATTGATGGTGGTGAAGTGGGGTATGTGCGCACCAACATGGCTCACACTGGACAGCAGCAGTCTATGGCACGGCAGTGTGGGGTAACACTGGTGGAGGGATTATGAATTGTTGAACAAGGAGGATTACATTGATGGTGGTGAAGTGGGGTAGCTGCACACTGACACGGCTCACACTGGACAGTGGCACAGTCTCTGGCACAGCAGTGTGGTGTAACACAGATGGAGGATGATGACTAATAATGAGGGTGATCAGGAAGATGGGGTGTAGCTGTACCTCCATGTGCCTCACACACACACCAGAGTCAGAACACCAGCACCAGCCCCGTGTATGGCATTGTAATGTGGGGCTACACTGATGGTGTGGTGGAGCTGGAAACCCCGGTGCATCACACACACAGCAAAGTAACAGTAAATGTAGTGATAAGGGGAGATATAGACCCAACGTACAGCTAGCTGCTGAGTGACAGTAAACTTCTCTTTATTAATTTTTTTTTTTTATAAAAGAAATGAATATCCTCTAGCAATCCCCTCCAATCCTGTTACCTGATAAAACCACACAGAAAAGACAGGTGTGTTACTTGTCCTTAAAAGAATGTCCAGGAGCCACAACTCTAAATGTATCCAAATGTCAGACATGCCGCTGACAGTCCTTTGAGTCACCCTGGGGGATTGTCAGCTTTGGTGCCCAGCCTGGATATACACAACAGTAACAGAATGGCTGGGGCACCCATTTCCATACACAACAATAAGCCAGGTATACAGCGCTGTGTACACACAGATACTTCTCTCCCAGGTATACAGCGCTGTGTACACACAGATACTTCTCTCCCAGGTATACAGCGCTGTGTACACAGAGATACTTCTCTCCCAGGTATACAGCACGGTGTACACACAGATACTTCTCTCCCAGGTATACAGCGCTGTGTACACACAGATACTTCTCTCCCAGGTATACAGCGCTGTGTACACACAGATACTTCTCTCCCAGGTATACAGCGCTGTGTACACACAGATACTTCTCCCCCAGGTATACAGCGCTGTGTACACAGAGATACTTCTCTCCCAGGTATACAGCGCTGTGTACACACAGATACTTCTCTCCCAGGTATACAGTGCTGTGTACACACAGATACTTCTCTCCCAGGTATACAGCGCTGTGTACACACAGATACTTCTCTCCCAGGTATACAGCGCTGTGTACACACAGATACGTCTCTCCCAGGTATACAGTGCTGTGTACACACAGATACGTCTCTCCCAGGTATACAGTGCTGTGTACACACAGATACTTCTCTCCCAGGTATACAGCGCTGTGTACACACAGATACTTCTCTCCCAGGTATACAGCGCTGTGTAAACACAGATACTTCTCTCCCCGTATTTATTACATATTTATGATCTGGGGAGACGGAGCTCTGTGTATTTACAATATGGATCTTACGGCTGAACAGACTGCTATTAGCAGCTCTCTCATTGTATAAAGGAAAAGGGGCCCCGGGCAGCATACAACAAAGTAACTACTAGCAGACCAGAGTATGGCATTGTAATGCAGGGTGATACTGGAGGAGGGGATGATTATGATGGAGGGGATAAGGATGATGAGGGGATAAGTATGATGTGGGCAACACTGACAGAGGGGGTGCTAATTATGCGGAGGATGATGTGGGTAACAGTGGTTTAGGGGATGAGGAAGATGTGGGTGACACTGGGGTAGGGGATGATAATGATGGAGGTGATGTGGGTAACACTGGGGTAGGGGATGATAATGATGAATGTGATGATGTGGGTAACACTGGGGTAAGGGATAGTAATGATGGAGGGGATGATGATGATGTGGGTAACACTAGGGTAGGGGATGAAGATGATGGAGGGGATGATGTGGGTAACGCTGGGATAGGGGATAATAATGATGGAAGGGATGAGGATGTGGGCAACACTGACAGAGGGGATGCCAATTATGAAATTATGAGGATGATGATGTGGGCAACAGTGGTTTAGGTGATGTGGGTGACACTGGGGTAGGGGATAATAATGATGGAGGGGATGATGTGGGGGACACTGGGGTAGGGGATGATAATGGATGGGGTCACAGTGGGTGGAGTAGGGGAGGTAGTAATAGTAGGGGATGGGGTCACAGTGGGTGGAGTAGGGGAGGTAGTAATAGTAGGGGGATGGGGTCACAGTGGGTGGAGTAGGGGAGGTAGTGGATGATAATGATGGAGGGGATGAGGTGGGTGACACTGGGGTAGGGGATGATAATGATGGAGGGAATGAGGTGGGTGACACTGGGGTAGGGGATGATAATGATGGAGGGAAAGAGGTGGGGGACACTGGGGTAGGGGGATGATAATGATGGAGGGGATGAGGTGGGTGACACTGGGGTAGGGGATGATAATGATGGAGGGGATGAGGTGGGTGACACTGGGGTAGGGGGATGATAATGATGGAGGGGATGAGGTGGGTGACACTGGGGTAGGGGATGATAATGATGGAGGGGATGATGTGGGTGACGATGATGGAGGGGATGAGGTGCTGAAGCTGCTCTCTCCATGTGGCTCACATACAGCAAAGTTATTCCTAGCAGACCAGTGTATGGCATTGCAGTGCGGGGTAACAGTAATGCAAGGGATGGGAATGATGGAGGTGATGAGGATGATGGAGGTGATGAAAGTGATGAGGATGATGGAGGACGATGGAGGTGATGAAAGTGATGAGGATGATGAAGGTGATGAGGATGATGAAGGTGATGAGGATGATGAAGGTGATGAGGATGATGAAGGTGATGAGGATGATGAAGGTGATGAGGATGATGAAGGTGATGAGGATGATGGAGGTGATGAGGATCATGGAGGTGATGAGGATCATGGAGGTGATGAGGATCATGGAGGTGATGAGGATCATGGAGATGATGAGTATGATGAGGGTGGTACGGTGTAGCTGCTCCCTCCATGTGGTTCTTACACAGCAGATGATGTTCTAGCAGCCCAGTGCATGGCATTGCAGTTTGGGGGTAAAAGTACTGGAAGGGACAAGGGGGTGATGTAGGTGACACTGATGGAGAGAGGATGGGGATGATGGAGAGAGGATGGGGATGATGGGGGGGATGATGTGTTGTAGTTGGGGTCTCCATGTGACTTCCATGCAGTAAAGTTAGGAGGTGATGAGGATGATGTGGGGGTGACACCCATGGACAAGGATGATGATGACAAACAGGAGGGAGGATGATTTTTAGGTGCTCCCTCCATGTGGTTCACATAGAGTGAAGGTGATGGAGGAGGAGGATGAAGATGTGGACGATGCTGTATCAAAGTTATCCGGGTTGCAGTAAGGGTGGGTAGAAGGGTGGGTAGGTAGGAGGTGTTTAGATGGGGTACTGGCAGGTATATGGGGGTGTGGGGGGGTAGGTATGTATGTGGGTGTGTAGGTAAGTAGGTAGGGGGGTAGGTGTGTGTGTGTGTGGGGGGGGGTAGGTAGGTAGGTATATGTGTGTGTAGGTAGGTATATAGGTAGGTGTGTGTGTGGGGGGTAGGTAGGTGTGTGTAGGTAGGTAGGTATATGTGTGGGAGGTAGGTATATAGGTAGGTGTGTGTGTAGATAGGTAGGTAGGTGTGTGTGTAGATAGGTAGGTAGGTATATGTGTGGGAGGTAGGTATATAGGTAGGTGTGTGTGTAGATAGGTAGGTAGGTATATGTGTGGGAGGTAGGTATATAGGTAGGTGTGTGTGTAGATAGGTAGGTAGGTGTGCGTTCCTTACCTGTGGTGCCGTGCTGGTTGTTCTCCATGCTCTCCCCCCCGCTGTTGAGCTCGGCCAGTCTCCGGTTGGTGGCGGAGAGCTCGGTTCGCAGGTTGGTGACCTCCTGGCTGGCGGATTGGATGGCCCCATCGATGCGGAGGGCCAGCTGCTTGTTGTCGTCCATCATACGGAGGATGTTGTCCTGCGGAGAGAGGAGAGGACAGGGAGCCGCATGGTGGTGAGGATCTGCAGGACACACAGCCGGCTCTACAGAGGACACGGCACGCAGCACACCGACTCTTTAAATGGAACCTACCATTCCGCCGGGAGGGGGGACCGCTCTGCCCCCGGACACCTTCTCCCTCCGGCACAGCCGCTCCGGATCCGATCCCAGCCCCGCACCGGACCGGGAGAGGCTCATAAATCGGGAGGTGTCAGAAATCCCGCATTATATGACTTTATAACCAGCGGCATGGTCCGGGCTGCAAGCGGCCTCCCCCCCGCCGGAGATGGACTTGGTCTCGCTCGGTCTTCCCTTGTAAATCTCAGCTCCAAACTGGGATGTCAGAGTTGTCTGCACCCCCCCCCCCCCCATCATTATTAATTCACAGCCCGGGGGGGTCATAGCTCTACAGGATCTGGGGGTCACCTGTGTGATGTCATCACCCCCCCCCCCCCCATACACTACGGAGGAGACACAGATAAGGGGCTCATTACACCACATACAGTCGGGGCAACTTCATGGGCATGAGAAATGAATGAAATCCAATGAGCCCCGCTTACACGCTGTCCTGTGCGTTTAAAGAAAGTGCAACACGCTGCATTTTTCTGCACCGAAACGCACCGCAAACACAAATAAACGCACATGAAGACCTGCAAACGCAACTGAGTGAATGAGAAAATGTGAACAATGATTCTACAAACACGCTGAGGAATCGCACAGAGACACGCTGAGGAATCGCACAGGGAAACGCTGAGGAATCGCACAGGGAAACGCTGAGGAATCGCACAGGGAAACGCTGAGGAATCGCACAGAGACGCTGAGGAATCGCACAGGGAAACGCTGAGGAATCGCACAGGAAAAGCTGAGGAATCGCACAGGGAAACGCTGAGGAATCGCACAGGGAAACGCTGAGGAATCGCACAGGGAAACGCGGGACAGTGTGGGGAGATCTAAGCCCATTCATGAGCTGAATAGCACTGGACTGCACCAAAACTAGCGCATGCACTGCTGTGAAAAATGCAACGTAACCAAATCCGTACTTCTGTACCATGCAATGAGGTGCAGGCAAACAGATTGTGACCTGCGTTGGGGGCGTCAGTAATGTTAAAGTTTGCTGCAGATCGCAACTGCAGTGCATTTTGAATGCGGTGTAAGAAATGCACCATGTTTTGGTGGGCATTGAAGACGTGAACAAACGCACACAGAGAAACGCACACACAGAAACACACAGTGAGCAAAGAGATTGTGGAGTAATTGGATCACACCCCAGTTTCTGCATTCTGGATGCGGTTTCACAATGGTGTTTAGGCCCCTTTCACACTGCTCTGTAGCAAAATCGTGGTAAAAACGCATATGTGTCTTTACCGCGATTTTGTTGTGTTTCAGATGCGTTTCCTTGGTGTTTCTGGTGCGGTTTTGGACCGCCTGCACCTGTAAAGATTGCACGTGTGACTCACAAACACACCAAAAACACAAAACACAGATGCATTTTCACTGCAATTTCCATTCATTTCAATGGGAAGCTGCGTTTTTGGTGATGCAGCATGCAGGACAGGACAGAATGCATTGCACCCACAGCACAGTGATGTCACAAACCCCATAGGATGCAGGCTGGGTTCACACTATTGGGATGTCAGACATTGCATGTAAGTCGCACGCATTGCTGTGTAGATCATATGCAATGTCTGTGTGATGCAAATTCAGCCATACAGATTGTGTGGCTGAATTCATATTGCATTTGGACTAAAATGGTGCAGGGCCCTTTTTATGGTCCACACTGGAATCGGATCGCATCAGCGTTCACACCGATTCCTGCACCATTTCACAGTCCACACTGCGATCTGTGAACCGATCTGGGGGGGTCATTAACTTTGTATTGAGACCCGCATCGGTTTGCAGAGAGCGGTGTGAACTGCCTGCGAGGGAGATGCGATTCGGGAATCGCACTGGAATCACACTGGAATCACACTGGTTCCTGCATCGCATATGTGTGAACCCAGCTTTAAAGGGAAACATTTTTCCTGCATTTTTCTTGTAAGGTGAAAATGCAGGAAAAAAGTAAAAGGGCCCTAAAGATGCGGGCAGCTTTTTTTTTATTGTTCATACTGGACCCGGATCGCATGGCTGTTCATACCCAAGGGATCCAATTCAGGCAAACGCACTGCATTTTGCAAGCTGCTTTTGGGGTGTCGTTAAACTTTAATGGAAACCCGCAGCAGATCACATGAGCGCAGTGCGATTGCTATGCGGTGCAGGAAACGCACAGGAATTGCTGTGTTTCCCGCAACACATCAATGTGAACCGGGGCCTACATGTGTTTTCTTATGCATTTCAAAAATGCACTCCCGTATGTTTCTTTCCTTTTTTTAAATTTTGACACTTGAACAATCTCAGGACAATGTGCCATCTGGTGCATTCTTTTGTGAGTTTACATGCGCTCCGTGCTTTTACATGCGTTTTGCTGCGTTCCAGATTCATTCCATACTAAAAATATGCAGTGGGGTTTTTTTTTTTTACTGCACCGGTGTGAAATAGTGCCATTGGAATACAGGGGAAGCACTGGTCATCCATCTATGATGCAGATTAAAGCAGAGCTCCACCCAAAAGGGGAAGTTCTGCTTGTACCCCCCCCCCCCCCACTGCCACATTTGGCACTTTTATGGGGGGGGGGCAGGTATCTGGTTTTGACTGGTACCCACTCCCACTTCCGGCTCAGATCACCCTGGCAATCTGAACCGGAGGTTTGCCCCCCTCCTTCCCCTGCAGGCTTCTGGGACACATCACAGGTCCCAGAAGACTGCCGGACCATTCACAAGGTGCAGCATGGCTCACGCATGCACAGTAGGAAACAGGCTGTGAAGTCGCAGTCCCTTGCTTGCGATGCCGGCACCTGCACTCAAAGCTGATTGAAGAATCGGCTCAGATGAGGACATCACTGGATTCCAGGACAGGTAAGTGCCCTGATATTAAAAGTCAGCAGCTACAGTATTTGTTTGAGAGCCTGTAGATCCTCTCTAAAAAGGTTTAGGAGTGTCTATGGGAAAGTTTGACCATTCTTCCAGAAGTGCACAAATGCAAGGTCCATAAAGACATGGATGAGAGAGTTTGGGGTGGAGGAACTTGACTGGCCTGCACAGAGTCCTGACCTCAACCCAATAGAACACCTTTGGGATGAATTAGAGCGGAGACTGCGAGCCAGACCTTCTCATCCAACATCAGTGCCTGGCCTCACAAAGGCATTCTTCTGGAAGAATGGTCAAACATTCCCATAGACACTCCTAAACCTTATGGACAGCCTTCCCAGAAGAGTTGAAGCTGTTATAGCTGCAAAGGGTGGGCCAACTCAATGTTGAACCCTACGGACTAAGATTGGGATGCCAGTAACCACTTCAGATCTGGGCTATAGCCAATTGATGTCCGCCCCTGTGCGCGCTCCAGGCTCGCGCGCGCAGTCGCCGGCAGCTGCACGCTGCGTGAGTGTGCCCACTGGTCGGGCAGAGTCGATGTCCGCCGGAAACCCGGGATCCCTTCACAGAGAGCTAGAATGGGGAACCGCCAATGTAAACACGGCGGTTCCCCGCTCTGTGGGGGGGGGGTGGCATGACAGATCTACTGATCCCTGTGAGTGGGATCAGTTAGATCTGTTATGTCCCTGTTAGCCCCGCCCACATACAGTTAGAACACATACAGGGAACACATTTAACCCTTTGATCGCCCCCTTAGTGGTAACCCCTTCCCTGCCAATGAAATTTATACAGTAATCAGTGGATATTTAAATTTCTGATCACTGTATAAATGTCATTGGTCCCAAAAAAGTGTCAAAAATGTCAGACATGTCCGCCGCAATATCGCAGTCCCCATAAAAAAATCGCAGATCGCCGCCATTACCAGTAAAGACAAAATAAATAATAAAAACGCCATAAACCAATTTCCATAGTTTGTAGGCGCTATAACTTTTGCGCAACCCAATCAAAATACGCTTATTGCTAATTTTTTTTCCCAAAAATATGTAGAATATGTCGGCCCAAGCTGAGGAATATTTTTCTTTTTTTATTTTTTCTTTTTGGATATGTATTATAGCAAAAAGTAAAAAAAAATGTTCTTTTTTGAAAATCATTGCTCTTTTTTTGTTTATAGCACAAAAAATAAAAACTGCAGAGGTGATCAAATACCACCAAAAGAAAGCTCTATTTGTGGGGAAAAAAAGGACGCCAAATTTGTTTGAGTACAACGTCGCACGACCGCGCAGTTGTCATTCAAAGAGTGACAGCGCTGAAAACTGAAAATTGGTCCGGGCAGGAGGGGGGGTTTAAGTGCCCAGTAAGCAAGTGGTTAAAGTTCATGTGCATGTAAAGGCAGGTGTCCCAATACTTTTGGCAATATAGTGTATGTCCATATTTCACAGGTGCATGGTGGGAGTCAGGAGGCCAGAAAATGAGCCAAAAATGCATTGAAAGCGCGATAAAAACACGCTATGCGTTTTTGAAAAAAGCTTACCACGTTTTTAAGCGAACCAGTGTGAAAGGGCCCTAAGGGTTCCACAATCTCCGTGTGCAGCGTGCGCTGCACATTTTTTGCATGGGCATTTTCATTGTGTTTGCAGTGGAAAGAGGAATGCGATCTCAAGTGTGAAGTCTTCTGATGGGAGTTTAATTGGTTGGGTCTTGATGTGACTATATACACATTCTTGTGACTATTCACACCATTATGTATGATGGAGATTCACCAAAAGGGATCATGTTTGTTTAGGAAGTGTTTGTATTCACATTGTGTCTTTTATGTCACAATACTGACATGTAGCAGAATACAATGGTAACAAATGTCAGTTCATTGAAGTGTATCACTAAGATGGTGTGCAATGGCAAATAGCACCGCATAAATATACTGTAATATTACTGTAATTGGTAATAGATCTCTGGGATGCCGTGTGATGCAGCAACTTAATTCAAATATATAAGCACATAAAGCATGGAGAATGATTGAATGGACCACTACTATAAGAAGAAGAACCAACAAAAGGGTCATGCCAACTATAATTTACAGTAAGTCCTATATGCTGATCTTTCTATATGTGTTTTTGGCTGCACTTAGGTTTTAAAAATTGATAACCTGGAAGGTTTTTAAAGCTTCTCACCTTTTCATGGGCACACGTAAGGCTTGACATGCTTGGTATCTTTTTAATTAACACAACCCAATCTTTTAAAACTCATGTTCGTTTTTTTTCCCCTGACAATAGGCATTTGATAAACAATTGTGCAATTATTGTGCAACATAAACAATTGCAACTAACACCATTTTATTCTCCAGGGCCCCTGCTTTCAGAGAATATATAATTGTAAGGGTTTTAAAGTCATTTTGCTAGTAATAAATGCTGATTTTTTTTTTAAGCGTGTGAAACAATAAAAAATGTTATTGGTAGACAAGTGGTTAAAATAACTTTTCAGGTCTCAGGGAACCCCCTGCTAATATTTTTAAAATGAGTTCATATGACATTACCACGGACAGGAAGCTGATATATAAAAATAAATAAAAGTGGAGAACTTAGCATATTTGACACCCACAGCTGTTCTATACAGCAAAATAATATTGACATGAAAGAAATGAAAACTATGGGCAGAGAAGGAACAAAAACAGTGAAAATTGTGATGTTCCCTCAAACTGATGGTCAGTGGGAGAAGGACCCCTTTATATTGGTGGTCATTGGGAGAAGGACCCTCTTCCATGGTCAGTAGGAGAAGGACCCTCTTCCATGGTCAGTGGGAGAAGGACCCTCTTCCATGGTCAGTAGGAGAAGGACCCTCTTCCATGGTCAGTAGGAGAAGGACCCTCTTCCATGGTCAGTAGGAGAAGGACCCTCTTGCATTGGTGGTCAGTGGGAGAAGGACCCTCTTCCATGGTCAGTAGGAGAAGGACCTCTTACATTGGTGGTCAGTGGGAGAAGGACCCTCTTCCATTGGTGGCTAGTAGGAGATGGAAATACAAAACAAGGTCACTGTCCCCCACCTATAACTGGCCATTGCAGCAAGGAGCTATGGAAAGGCAGATACAGACAAAAAACAGAGAAATCCAAGCTCAACTTACCGACCAGTCTGTCACCAACCGAATTCACCTGTCTAACAGTAGCGTTTAAAAGGCAGGTGATTGGTTACACACATTTGCAAGTGTATGCATAAGCTGCAGGCCCCGACAAGGCTCCCTGTGTACTGCAGACCTAACTCTGTATAAGAGGCTTCACAGTGGAAGCACATACAACTTCAGGTAACACACTAGCACCGCTAGTGTCTGGTCTGGTCCTGTACCTTTAAGGAGGGTTGGGCTCCTCCAGTCACCTGTCCTTCATCTATCCATTAAATTGTATGTTCTTCCACTGTGAAGCCCCTTATACAGAATTAGGTCTGCAGTACACAGGGAGCCTTGACGAGGCCTGCAGCTTACGCATGCACTTGCAAATGTGTGTAACCAATCCCCTGCCTTTTAAACGCTACTGTTAGACAGGTGAATTTGGTTGGTGGCAGACTGGTCAGTAAGTTGAGCTTGGATTTCTCTGTTTTTTGTAGTGGGAGATGGACTCTCTTCCATTGGTGGTCACTGGGAGAAGGACTCTCTTCCATTGGTGGTCACTGGGAGAAGGACTCTCTTTCATTGGTGGTCAGCAGGAGAAGGACCCTCTTCCAGTGGTGGTCAGTGGGAGAAGGACCCTCTTCCATTGGTGGTCAGCAGGAGAAGGACCCTCTTCCAGTGGTGGTCAGTGGGAGAAGGACCCTCTTCCATTGGTGGTCAGGAAGAGAAGGACCCTCTTCCAGTGGTGGTCAGTGGGAGAAGGACCCTCTTGCATTGAAAAAAGGAATAAAAATAAAAATAAGAGCAAAAATTGCGAATAGAAATAAAAATGAAAAATATAAAAAGGAAAATGAAAGGGAAAAGAGAAAAATTAAAAATGTGACATGAAAAACTGGGTAGTTACCTTGATTTTATGTTATGTGGTGAAGAAATTAGAGTAGGGGATTAATCTCCAATCCTTCATCCAGTCCCCCTGGTGCCAAGACATCCAATCGGTATATCCAGTAGGATTCTTAACCGTTCGGCTGCTGGAAGGGTGTTGGAGATGGCCTCAATTACCCAGACTCTGAGGCCATGGGAGGAATGTTCATGATGAGTGGGAAAATGTTTGGGGACACTGCTGATCAGAGCCGGCATCAACCAGCCGCCTGTGTTCTCCAAACCTCTGTCTTATGTACGGATGGTGCGGCCCACATACAATAGGCCGCAGGGACAGGACAAACAGTATACGACAAGGTCAGAAGAGCATGTATAGAAATCAGTGATGGGATAGCTCTTGCCTTTGACATGAAATTCTTTCTGTCTGTGGGTGACAAGTGGACACATTAGGCATAGGGCTTTATGGCATTGGTACATACCATGGATGTTAAAGAACTTGAGAGGGACACTGATGGTGGTGGAAACTGATTTGATTTTGCTGGGGGCTATCCGGGTTTTGTGGTTTCTGGCCCGTCTATAGGAGATGAGTGGTGGAGCTGTAATGGTGGATTTTAGGTGTGGGTCCTCTTGCAGGATGGCCCAGTGTTTTTGAAATATGCGTTCCATGTTCCGAAACTGAGTGTGGAAGTTGGTTGTGAATCTAAGAGGTTGTGTTGACTGGTTGGTGATTAGCTCTCTATTGGCTGTGGCTGGGTTCTGTTTATAGAAAGAAAAAGCCTCATCAATGATGGTAGGTGGATAGACTTTTTCCAGAAATGTTTCTTTAGTAACTGGCCATGTTTATTGTAGTCCTCTTCTCTGGTACAATTGTGTTTGAATCGGCAATATTGGCTTTTGAGAATGTTTTTTACTCACCATGGGTGATGGTAACTCCTGTAATGCAGATAGGAGTTGCCTGGCGGTGGGTTTATTGTAATGCTGTGCTTGGATGAGTCTGTTATCATGGCTCATTAGCAGGTCGAGGAAAGCCTTAGAATGTTTGTCACACACAGATGTGAAAAAGAGACCCATGTCATTTGAATTGCAGTGTGTCACAAACTGGTCTATCAGGGATTTGGGGCCATCCCAAATGATAACCACGTCATCAATATATCGCCTGTAGTAAACCAGATGTGAGGAGAAGGGGTTGTTCTGCCAAATGTAACGGTTCTCCCACAGACCCACGGTGAGGTTGGCATAGCTGGGGGCAAAATTTGCCCACATAGCTGTGCCATGGTCTGTTGGTAGAACTCACCATTGAATTCAAAGTAGTTGTGGGTCAGGCAGAAGTAGGTGGCTTCCAAGATGAATTCTGCCTGGCGTGTGTTGAGCATAGAGTCCTCATTAAGAAAGTGTTGTACCGCTCTTAAGCCTACTTCAAGTGGGATGGATGTGTAAAGCGAGGCTACAAATAGTATGGTACCCAGGTCTAGTCTTTCAGGGTCTGTAGTAGTTGTATCCCATCCTTGATGTAGGAGGGGAGGTTTTGGGCTAAAGGTGTAAGAAGTGACCAATGTAGATGGAGAAGTAGCTGGTGATACTCTCCATTGTGGCCACAATGGGTCTACCAGGTGGGTTTTCGGGATCTTTGTGGATTTTAGGTAAATGGTAAAAGTAAGGTCTGTGATAGAACTGATGTTTGAGAAAAGATGTTTCTAGTTTGTCAATGATCCCCTCTGTGGGAGCTCTATGGATTATGTCATGTGCTTCTATGATGAAGTTGGGGAAGGGGTCTTTGGGTAACTTGGTGTAAGTTTTGGTGTCTGAGAGTAGCCGGATAGATTCCTTGAGATAGTCAGACTTGTTCTGGACCACCAAGCCACCTCCCTTGTCTGCAAACCTGATGATTATATCAGAGTTCTTGGAGAGCCTATTTGGAGCAATGTGTTCAGCCTGGGTGAGGTTGGAGGATGAACAGGATGTACGAGGGGTGTGTTGACATAGACGGAGGATGTCAGCATAGACAACCTGGTAAAATGTTTGCATGTAGGGACCATTGGAAGAAATAGGGTTGAACACCGATTTGGGGCGAATGTGTTGGATGGGTGGGGATGTGGGTGCATGTTGGGTTAGTAAGTCCATGTATGGATCTTCATCCTCCGTATATAGCTGTTCTAGATGGGCTAGAGCCGTGAGATCAGCGGGGGTAAATTCAGGAATAACCTCTAGGCTCATCTGGCTCTGGGGTGTCTGCAGAGTTGGTTTCTTGTTTGAGGATTTTAATGTGGAAATGTCTTTTAACTGCGAGGTTTCTGATTAATCTTTTGAGGTCAATGAATAGTTGAAAGGGGTCTGGTGTGGCTGAAGGGGCAAACGTGAGACCACGGCTCAATAAGGAGATTTCAGAAGAGTGTGGTCTGACAGGTTGAAAATTTTGACACTGAATGGTTGAAGGACCCTCTTACATTGGTAGTCAATGGGAGAAAAAAATGCCTTACATTGGTGGCCAGTAGGTGGAGGACTCTCCGATTTATATTCTTCCTCATATTTTTGGTTAAAAAAATTGCAATCGGCGTTTATTGATTGGTTTGCGCAAAAGTTGTTGCGTTTACGGATGATGAGAATTAATTTCTGGGGTTACTATTTTTTCTTTATTTTTTACTAGTACTACTATTTGCGATTTTTAGTGGTACTGCGATATTGCAGCAGACATGTAGGACACTTTTTTGGGACCATTGGCATTTATACAGCGATCAGTGCTATGAAAATGCACTGATTACTGTGTAAATGCCATTGGCAGTGAAGGGGTTAACCTGCAGGGGGCACTCTAAGGGTTAACTGTGTTCCCTGTGTGTGTTCTAACTGTATGGGGGCTGGGCTGGCAGGGGGAGGGGAGTGATCGCGGCTTCCATATACAGCCCTTCCCGCTCTATGAGAACGGAGATCCGTGTTTACATCCACGGACTTCCGTTCTCTCCCTGCGGGGGGGCCGGAGATCGAGACCGCCCTACCCGCTCCCTGGCCCCCCCGGAACACAGTGAGCGCAAGAGCACACCTCCGGTGGCGCGCGCACGCTCACAATGCTAGTTATCGCAGCCACCGTCCTGTGATGGCGGTTTGTGATATAACGAACCACTTTGCCGCCATCACGCTGCGGCGGGCGGTCAGTAAGTGGTTAAGGACCACCTTCCCATAATGTACTGCGGATGGGCGGCCTGTGCAGGCAAAGAAATGCACTGGTACATCGCTACCTGCGGCCGGGTTTTATGGTGTGTGCATGTGCCCCCCTGCCAACACCCACTGTGATTGTACACAGCAGAAGTCTATCAGCAAGTCCCAGCCAATGATCCACAGCTGGGACCTGCTGATCGGCTGTGTGCAATCACAGCCCAGAGTCCTGTGTTGGCAATCATCACTGGGCTCTATACAGAGGGAACAATCTGTCTGTTTCTTATCTCTGCAAAGCAAGGATAGGAAACTAGGAGATCACTTAGTAAAAGCAGCACACCTTACACTGGTTAGGCACACAGTTAACCCTTTGATCGCCCCTAGATGTTAACCCCTTCCCAGCCAGTGTCATTAGTACAGTGACAGTGTTTAATATTATCGCTGATCGCTGTATTAGTGTGACTGGAGATGTCAGTGTCATTCAGTCAGTTCCCCCCAGCGTCAGTTATCGCTGCCACTATCGCAGACCCATTATAAGTTGCTGATCATCGCCATAAGTAGCATAAAAAATTCCAATATACTGAGTTTGCAGACGCTATAACTTTCACGCAAACCAATCAATATACATTTATTGGGATTTTTTCTTTATTTACGAAAGACATGTAGTAGAATACATTTGGCCAAAATTTATAACGGAATTTGATTTTTTAACCACTTCAGCCCCGGAAGAATTTCCCACTATAGGACCAGATCACTTTTTGCGATTCGGCACTGCGTCGCTTTAACTGACAATTGCGCGGTCGTGCGGCATTGTACCCAAACAGAATTTGCATCCTTTTTCCCCCACAAATAGAGCTTTCTTTTGGTGGTATTTGATCCCCTCTGCATTATTTCTGATCGCCGCTATAAACAAAAGAAGAGCGACAATTTTGCATAAAAACCTATATTTCTTACTTTTTGCTAAAATACAAATCCAAAAAAAATATAAAAAAACATTTTTTTCCATCGGTTTTGGCCAATTTATATTCTTCCTCATATTTTTCGGAATCGGAATCGGCGTTTATTGATTGAATTAGTTTCTGGAGTTTTTATTATTTTTTTATTTTTTACTAGTAATGGTGGCGATCTGTGATTTTTAATGATACTGCGATATTTTGACACTTTTTTGGGACCATTGGCATTTATACAGCGATCAGTGCTATAAAAATGCACTGATTACTGTGTAAATGCCATTGGCAGTGAAGGGGTTAACCTGGAGGGGGCGCTCTAAGGGTTAACTGTGTAGCCGGCGGCGATCGAGTCTGCGGTACCCGCTCCCTGGCCCCCCCTGGACACAGTGAGCGCGCTATTCGAATTTACGAATATTCGGTAAACAGATTTTCGTTAATTTGGATTCTTCCGAATTAACAAATTTGTCAAAATTTGTTTAAAAAAACTAATTTGGAACAAAACAAATTGCACATGTCTAATTTTAACACGGTTTGGTTGGTCCAGCTGGCTCCCGATCATTACCAGAGCTTTAACAGCTCGGTCTCTGCATCGGGAGTGCTCGGCGTACATACTTAACCACTTGCCGACCGTTAAATATTCCTAAATTCGGAAATCAGAAAACCCAAAAATTTGAAAATCTGAAATAATAACTAACTATAATAATTTAACCATTACTAACTATCAAAATATAGATATTGGAATTTCCTTTCAAATTTGGCTGTTTGTGAACGTAACGAATACGAATTTATCCGAAATAACAAATGCCGTATATAAACGAATGGAACGTAACAAATTAATAATAAATAACAATAATAATAATAATAATATTATTACTTATTATTAATTTGTTCTGTGGCATTCGTTATTTTGAATAATTCGTAACTTCTGATAAATTCGTATTCGTTGCGTTCACTAACAGCCAAATTTGAAAGGAAATTCCAATACCTATAATTTATTATTTAGTTATTATTTCGAATTTCTGGATTTTCGAATTTCCGAATTTAGGAATTTTCGAATTACGAATTTTTGGATTGACAAATTTACGAATTGAGACCATAACGAATGACCTGAAAAAAAAATAAAAAACGAATGAAACGAAAATGAACAAATTTTTCAGCAGTGCACAAGTCTAGTTAAAATGCATGTGTCCAGGTTCCCTATAATAAAAATATTGCCTAGTCCTATCTCTGCCCTTTGAAAAAATATAACATGTCCATTTTTTTATACAGAGAAGAAGTCCAAAGCACACACATCAAAACATATATATAACATTCTTATGCTGGGAACATGTATTAAATCGGAGCTATACTGTACTTACCTTTCCTTCAACGTCAGTCATCCCGGCACACAGGGACCATGCCAGTGAAGGTGTATTTAATTGCAGAAGAGACATTGCATGTTTCTTCTGCAATAAAGAGCCTGCCTGCTTGCATTTTATGACAGCGTAACTTTAGTTCTGCTTTACCAAGCTTTGGTCAGTGGCTGTTAACCACTTGACCTGGAAGATTTGGAAGATTTACCCCCATTCCTGACCAGCGCATTTTTTTGCGATACGGCACTGCATTACGTTAACTGACAATTGTGCGGTCGTGCGACACTGAACACAAATAAAATTTATATCATTTTCCCCCCACAAATAGAGCTTTCTTTTGGTGGTATTTGATCACCTCTGCGTTTTTCTTTGCATTATAAACTAAAAAAAAAACGTCAATTCTAAAAAAAAAAAAAACAATATTTTTTACTTTCTGCTATAAAACATATCCAATAAAAAAAAAAACAAAAAACATTTCTTCATAAATTTAGGCCAATGTGTATTCTGCTACATATTTTTGGTAAATAAAATCCCATTAAGCGTATATTGATTGGTTTACGCAAACGTTATAGCGTCTACAAACTATCGGATATATTTATGGAATTTTTATTTATTTATTTATTTATTTATTTTTTATACTAGTAATGGCGGCGCTCAGCGACTTATAGCGGGACAGCGATGTTGCGGTGGACAAATCGGACACTAACTGACACTTTTGACACTTTGCGGGAACCGGTGACGCTAATACAGTGATCAGTGCTGAAAATATGCACTGTCACTGTACTAATGACACTGGCTGGGAGGGGTTGAACATCAGGGGTGATCAAAGGGTTAATTATGTGCCTAACCGGTGTTTGTGTGCAATATGCTGCTTTTACTAGGGGAAGCGATGGATTTTATTCCCTGCTTTGCAGAGACTCAGCACAGAAATCTGATTTGTTTACATAGGCAGAGCTCCGTTCTGAGTCTCTGCCTGATGATCGGCGGGTGCCAGCGGACATCTAGTACCCGGCACCCGCAGTTTGGCAGCGCGCCCCCTAGGCAGAAATGCAGAATAATGTATATATGCTCAATTCTGCACAGGAGGGCTGCCCTCTAGCAGTAAATCTGTTATGAGGCCGTCCAAAAGTGGTTCAAGTAGTTGTAAACTTCAGAAATGAAATATGAACAAAGTTTATCCCTCTATAGCAGGAATATGCAATTAGCGGGCCTCCAGATGTTGCAGAACTACAAATCCCTTGAGGCATAGCAAGGCTCTGACAGCCACACGCATGACACCCAGAGGCAGAGGAATGATGGGACTTGTAGTTTTGCAACATCTGGAGGTCCGCTAATTTCATATCCCTACTCTATAGTGTGTTCTTGTCTCAATCCAGAGCACTAAGTGTCATTTCTGTCTGCTGCCTCATTCCCCTGCTATCTGCATAAGTCACTTCTGAAAAGTTTTCCGGATACCATGAGAAAAATAGTGACGGGGAGGGATCTGCAACACACAGCCTGTGATTGACAGCCTCAGCTATATTTCTGTTGCTGTGTGAAGGTGGTGTTTCCCTTCCCTCCAATCAGCTCTCAGAGATCCCCTCACTGAGCTCTGCCAGGTGTAATTTCAGCTCCCCGTCTCCTGCTTTTCATTGCTTAGAGATGCTATATAAATTATAGACGTTGAATGGATGTACAGGACAGATGCAGCAGATAAACAGGTACAACTTATGCAGGGAGATTTGTTTAATCTCTTTGTAGCATCTAGGGCCAGTCACTTCACTGGGTATAGGGATGGTGCAAGGATTTTTGACACCCTAGGTGAAACCTCATTGGCTCCACCCCCTTTGCCATGCCCATGTGACAGGAGGCGGCGCTATACAGGAAGCATCGGCTCTGCTCCCTCTAGCGCTGGCTCCAGTGCTGCGCCTCTAATTACATTACCGGTCGGACGGAGGAGCAGCTGAGTTAGTTACATGCTGCAGCCTGCAGAGCATGCAGACGCGGAGGGAAACCAGCGGCCTGGCGCCCCTAGGCAGCAGTGTGCCCTAGGCGGCTGCCTAGTTTGCCTAGTGGTAGTACCAGCCCAGCTTTAACTCTATCCGCTCCAAATCCTAACTTCAAATACGCATTGGAAACCTGCATCAATATGCATTAATGTCGTATCTCAACGCACAAAGGAAATGCACAATGACGCATGACAATGCAGCTGCCTATCTCTAAGCATGGATCTAAACAGGTCCTTATGGTGGAAGAACTCCTTCCTGTCCGATCGCCTTCTCCTCTGTACGGCGCACACTCCGGTAGGACATTCAAGTTCTCGGGAACATTAACATGCGGCATCTGGGTATTCTGATGATTCATTTGGCAGAGAAGCTGCAACACATTCTGATCGGATGATGTCATGTGTAATAGTTGTAAAGGAATACCATTGTGATCGTGTTAATAACTTGTAATGCAGTTTAAACTAAAACTCCAGCTGGCAGCCGCCAGTACACTTGTACAAAATAAAATCACTGAGTCATCAAAAATGGATCAGCGGCACTTATCTGTAGCAACCAAGCTCAATTTTCCCTGCATTGAATGATAAGACCTGAGTGTTTGGGCATGGGCATGTTTTTCCTGCTGCCAACACTAACATATGATTGGTACAAGATCAGGGGCATAACCAGAAATCACAGGGCTCCATTTCAAAATTTTGGTGGCCTATAATACAATCTTTTTACACCACTTAAATGAGAAATTAGGAAATTCAGAAATTCGGAAGTTCGAAAATTCGGTAATATGAAAATGTGAAAATTCGGAAATCCGAAAAATAGAAAGAAAATCTGAAGATCCGAAAATCGAAAGAACGAAAGTCCAAAAATTCAAAATAATAACTAACTAATAATAACTAAATATTAAATTATAGGTATTGGAATTTCCTTTCAAATTTGTCTGTTAGTGAGCGTAGTGAATACAAATTTATCCGAAGTTACGAATTATCCGAAATAACGAATGCCACATCTAAACAAATGGAATGGAACAAATTAATAATAAATAGTAATAATAATAATAAAAACGTTTTTATTATTATTGTTATTTATTACTATTAATTTGTTATGTTACATTCATTTAGATACCGCATTCGTTATTTCGGATAATTCGTAACTTCGGGTAAATTCATATTCATTACGTTCACTAACAGACAAATTTGAAAGGAAATTCCAATACCTATAATTTAATAGTTACTAATAGTTAAGTTATTATTAGTTAGTTATAGATTTTCGAATGTTCAGATTTTCGTTCTTATTTTCGGATTTTCGTTCTGCTGAATTTTCGAATTTTTGTTCTTACTTTCGGATTTTTGAATTTCCGAATTTTCGCATTTTCGGATTTTCGAATTTTGAATTTCCGAGTTTTCAAATTTCCGAATATTATGAAAAATTTGTTAAATGAGTTTTCGTTATTTAGGATGTTTCCAAATTAACAAATTTGACGAAATTAGTTAAAAGATGAATTCGGAACGAAACTAATTGCACATGTCTAAAAGAGACCCCATTACAAGCGGTATTAACAATACATTGCAGTTTACCAATCATCAGATATGGTGGCTGCATCAATTTTCTTTACTTTGGTATTTCCCCTCTGTTTTCTCCTGGTGATCTTCATGAAATGATTGGTAAAATTTCAGAATGAGCTACTGTGTACTGTGCTCTTTAACCGCCTCCTGCCCACCTTATAGACAAATGATGGTGGGAGGGATGCTCTCTTGTTCTGGGCCAATGTCATATGACATCGCCCAGTCTCACCGGGGGCACGCAGCACTGCGATTGTGGGCGAGCTATGTCCCTGGGACACGGCACAACCTCGATCTTGGTAAAGAGCTGCTGCCGCAGATCTTTACCCATGTGATCAGCTGTATCCAATCACAGCTGATCACATGTAAACAAGGAGATGCCATTTATCAGCTCTCCTCGCCTCACACTGACGGAGTGTGAGGCGAAGAGAGCCAATCAGCGGCATCTCCTCACAGGGGAGACCTGTACAAGTAATCAGGGCACTGATCATCATTGCCCTGATTATAGTGCAGCCACAACAGTGCCCATCAGTGATGCCAGTCTGTGCCCATCAGTGATGCCAGTCTGTGCCCATCAGTGATGTCAATCACCAGCGCCAGGATGGGGGTGGGCAGGAGGAGCGGCTGCCCTGGGCCCAATGGTTTATTGCAGGGATGGGGGGCACCCTGGCCCTAACCCTAAGGGAAAGGGGGGTACAGTTTGGCATCCTTGCCCTGTGCGCTGGATGACCTTGTCCCAGCACTGCCAATCAGTGCTGCCTTTCAGTGCCCATCAGTGCCTGCCATCAGTGCCACCTATCCGTGCCACCTATCATTGCCCATAAGTGCCCCCTATCAGTGCTTCATATCGGTACCACCCCATCAGTGCCCTTCAGAGCTGCCTCATCAGTACCCATCAGTACTTCTTCATCAGCATACATTAGTGAAGGAGAAAAATTACTTATTTACAAAATTTTCTGACAGAAACTAAGAAAAACTTATTTTCAAAATTTTCAGTCTTTTTTCGTTTTTTTTCTTACCAAAAAATAAAACCCCCAGTGGTGATTAAATACCACCAAAAGAAAGCTCTATTTGTGGAGAAAAATGATAAAAATTCATCATTTTGCATGACCGTGCGATTGTCATTCAAATTTCAATGACAGCATTGAAAGCTGAAAATTGGCCTGGGCAGGAAGGGGGTAAAAGTGCCATGTAGGCAAGTGGTTAAACAAGGAAAACATGTAAAAATGAGCACCCAGCTCCACCTGCTGGCTACATATGAAAATAAAATATATTGTTATGCAATTTCATTTTAACTTTTTTTTTTTTTCTAAATGTAATAAAAAAAGAAAAAATATATATACAGTACAAAACAATTACACATTCCATTTAAAAGAAAAGTATAATATATTTTCATTAGCCACTAGAGGTATAAGAGGTAAGCTACTCTGCCCAACTGCAGGCGCACTGGACACCCGTGCTGCCATTGTGCTATATGCTGTATGCTGGGTGTCCAGTGCGCTCCTGTGCCTTTAAGGCTCACCTGCTCTCTGCCTATGCATTATACTACATGTGCTTTTACTATGGAGGCTCGGAAAAATGTACAGAGCTAGGACTGCAGATAACACTGGGGTACTGAGAAGTGCCATGAATTTATGAAGAAACTAGTTTTTAAAATTTTTTTATTGGATTTGTTTTATAGCAAAAAGTAAAAGAAATGTTTTTTTTCAAAATTGTTTTATATCGCAAATAAAAAAAGAAAACCCAGTGGTGATCAAATACCACCAAAAGAAAACTTGGGGAAAGGGACAAACATGTCATTAATGTACAGCGTTGCACGACTACACAATTGTCAGTTACCCGCCTGCCAACCGTATACTGCATATATACCGTGGCAAGGCGGCTCCCCTGGGCAGGATGAAGTACCTGCACGTCTGGGGCGCGTACGCGTGCCACCTGTGACCCCCTCCGGCTGGCAGGAGCCAATCAGTGGGTCTGGTGGGATCCACCGATCGTTCGGGACACAGGCAGAATACGTGGTCTACCTATGTAAACAAGGCAGATCGCCCTTCTGTGAGAAGGGAAGGTTGTGATCCTGTGGTCCTGCAAAGCAGGAACACAGATCTTTGCCTTCCCATAGTACAAGCGCCTCCCCCACAGTTTGTAAGCACACAGTTAACCCTTTTATTGCCCCTGATGTTAACCCCATTCCTGCCAGTGTCATTAGTACAGTGCATTTTTTTAAGCACTGATCACAGTGTTGGTGTTACTGGTCATCAAAAAGTGTCACTTAGTGTCAGATTTGTCCGCCGCAATGAGGCAGTCCCGCTAAAAAACACTGATCGCCGCCATTACTAGTACAAAAAATAAAAATTCCATAAATCTATTCCCATAGTTTGCAGACGAGATAACATTTGCTCAAACCAATCAATAAACGCTTATTGGGATTTTTTTTACCAAAAATATGTAGCAGAATACATATTGACCTAAATTTATGGAAAAAAAAAGTTTTTTTTTTATTTGATGTGTTTTATAGCAGAAAGTAAAAAATATAGTTTTTTTTTTTTCAAAATGTGTCGGACTTTTTTTGTTTAAAGTGGTAGTAAACCCATGCATTTAACAGGTTAAAAAACAGTCACATTTCCGGCACGTGCCGGAAATGTAACACTCCCAATGGCTGGTGTCATAGCTGGTCACATGTGCAGCATCATGGCAGTTGTAGATTAAACAGATGCCAAGATGGCAGCTTCCTTGGCTGAAAATGATAGGAGGGTTTACTACCACTTTAAAGCACAAAAAATAAAAATCGCAGAGGTGATCAAATACCACCAAAAGAAAGCTCTATTTGTGGGAAAAAGGGGATAAAAATGTCATTAAAGCACAGCGTTGCATGACCGCACAATTGCCAGTTAAAGTAAAGCAGTGCCAAAAAGCAAAAAATGGCCTGGTCATTAAGGGGGGTAAACCTTCCGTTAGATAAGTGGATAAATAAAGGGGATAGAAGGATGGAATGCTGAGCTTTGATGGGGAAATTACTGCTCTAAGCTCCCGTCAGTGCTGGTGACAATCTAGGTTTGGGATAAGGTTAGATTGGTGTTGTAGTCTCAGCTACAGAGTTCTCAGGCCCACCCTTCTGATTTGGACTCTTCGGTATCCTTTTATATGATATTAGTAGTGACACTCTGGGGAATGGATATGAAAGGAATGGATGATGCATCTACCCGGAGCCGAAATAAAAGTTTGGGGATTGAAGGCCTTTGATTTGGACTACAGAGGCAATGGCTGCGTTCGTTTTTTATATTTTATTCATGCTGTAATGGCTTTATCACGTTACATCTTAACATGCCGGCCGTGTTGTTCACATCCCTCTATTACACATTTTGTTATTTTCACGGTGCCGTTCACAAAGAAATCCCCACCAGTGTTCCTGCACATAATGTATTCCTATGCATGCCAACAGTCCCAGCTAGGAGATGGAAACAAATCAGACTAGAGTTGCCACCTCACCCCTTTAAACCCCAAACATGTATTCATTACCCAGGTTCAGTGGCTGATTAGGGTGGTAATTAAACTCACTTGGTGCCTCATCTGCATTAAATTAGCCTCAGAACAACCTGTGTAAATCATATGTGTTCGGGTTTAAAGGGATGAGGTGGCAACCCTAGATCAGACGCAAATGATAGCCCGCTACCCAATGCCAGCCTGGGATTATTTTATTTAGTTTTTTTTACCCTAGATTCACACCTCTGTGTTTTTTTTCCGCATTTTGCAGTTTGCACTACAGTCCATGTAACACGGTTTCCTATGGATGTAGTTCACATCTGTGCGTTTTGCAGCGTTGCGTCTTTTGGAAAGGGTCGGGGACTTTTTTTCTCACTGCAGTTTGCGTTTTGCATGCAATAGACTTCAATGGAACTGCACCAGAAACGCAAGTGCTGTTTTTTTATGTGTTTTACCGCAAATCCACCCCCCCCAAAAAAAAAACATTAAAAAAAGCAAATCATGGCAAAACCACGGGAAAAAACGGGGGAAAACGCTGTGAAAAAACATGAAAAAATGCAGAAAGAGCAGCCTCATAGGTGTGAACCTAGACTTAAACAAGCCCGGCAGCCATTTTTAACTTTAAAAGCAAAACTCGTGCCTTCTCTGAAACTAGTCTCATGTTTCTACCAAGGGGGCAAATCACGTTTCTTTGGGAATAAGCCCTTTCTTGGCCGTCCATCAATCCTCTATCCATTTAACCACTTAACAACCGCTCTATAGACAAATGACGTCTACAGAGCGGTTGCTTAATTCTGGGAGGACGTCTATTGACGTCCTCCCAGAATCGCGGTTCCCGCGCGCAAATTCAGATCCAAGTGTGGATACTCCGACGAGAAAGACGTAAAAAAGTACAAAAAAGTGTCGCAAAAGGGGGCAAAAAAGGGCACCAAAACGGTACTAAACGAAAAAAATTACAAAAAAAAAACCCCCCCCACCTAAACGCCATTTTGTGTATTTTTTTGTCGTGAACGCAAAGACCACGTCAAGGTAACTTCAGATAACGTACGTTTTGCGTTTGACGTCACTCTTTTTTTCAGGGGCTGGGAAAGGTTTTCTGCGTTGCGACGTTTTGCGTGTCTACACTTGATGTAGGTATCCT
>BLSH010389137.1:1371841-1395984 GCA_018402905.1 Glandirana rugosa
CTGTAAAACCTCCCCCCACGACTCTCACCACTAAATCCCCCTAAACACAAAATCCACCCACAAAAACACTGAGCACTAATCTGCAAGCTTTTCATCTAAGCATAAATCCCCCCTCCTCCCAGTAAAAAAAAATACCCCCCTGCTGAGATCTCCGCTTCTCAGCACAAACCTATGCCCCCCCCCCCCCAAAAAAAAATCACTTCTCCTAGCACAAATCCTCTACCCCTAAGACTTCCCCTCTTAGTACATATACCCCCCCCCCCCCACTTCAAATTCCCCCTTGCCAGCACAAATTCCCCCCAAATCCCTACTCCTAGCACAAATCTGTTTCCACCATCCCCCCTCCCAACACAAATCCCCCTAAATCACCACTCTCAGCACCCCCCTCCAAAATGTCCCCACCTAGAACAATACTTACCTCCTGCCTTGCCCCAATTTCCCCCTCCCAACACAAATCCCCCCCATCTCCTTGTGGTGCCACCTCCCACCTCACATTGCACAGGAGTCCGGTGTGTCTTCTGGTCCATTTCAGGCCCAAATTCAGCCAAAAATTCAGACTGAAATCGGACCTGAAACAGTGCTGTGAGCCGCTCCGCACAACAGTGTGAACCCAGCCTCAGTATCTGGTAAGCTGGTAGTTTTTTTTTCACAGAAAAAGTGTCAGCCTTACCTAAGGACTAGTGTTAAACATAGGTTTGGGTCTGGGTTGGATCTGAACCCATGTTTGGCCAAACCTGAAAGGCAGCTGTTAGTGCCGGCCAACGAGCTGCAGATGAGGGATCATCTTCCACGCAGCTTCACATGCACAAAGGCCAAGGATGCTTGTGACATCATTCTCCTAATTAAGCCACATGGCCATATAAGGTCAATGATAAGGTCAATGATGTCACAAGCATCAATGCCCTTTTGGGCTCATTGGCCCGGCGCTGACAGCTGCATTCCAAGTTTGGCCAAACATTGTTGGATCAAACCCAAGTTCATCCCTACTAAGGACCATGTCACACCAAACAACCCACCAAAACCAGTGCTCCCCTGCTTCCATGGCATTGCTGGGGAACCATCTCATTCACTAGTGAGGGAACAGCATAAGAGTGACACCTCACTGGTTCAGCCAGCGATGGAGCGGCACTGTAGGAGCAGATGAGTGGTCACTCTTTTGCTGGTGAATTCTTATTAGGAACAAAACGCAGTGGATAAGTGGCTAGCGCTACCACCCAGCAGCACTAGGGATGTTGGTTCAAATCCCAACCATGGCACTACCTGCGCGGAGTCCTCCCTGTGCTTGTGTTGGTTTCCTCCCACACTCCAAAGCATGGGGGCTAATTGGCTACTGTATAAATTGGCCCTAGTATGTGTATGTATGAATGTACAATACAGTGGAACCTCGGAATACAAGCATAATCCGCTCCAGGAGAATGCTTGGAATCCAAATCACTCCTATATTAACCACTTGCTTACTGGGCACCTAAACCCCCCTCCTGCCCAGACCAATTTTAGGCTTTCAGCGCTGTCACATTTTGAATGACAATTGCGCGGTCGTGCGACGTTGTACCCAAACAAAATTTTTTATCATTTTTTTCCCACAAATAGAGCTTTCGTTTGGTGGTATTTGATCACCTCTGTGGGTTTTTTCAAAGAGTGATGATTTTGAAAAAAGAACAATATTTTTTACTTTTTGCTATAATAAATATCAAAAAAAAAAAAATATTCATTAGGTTTGGCCGATATATATTCTTCTACATATTTTTGGTAAAAAAAAAAACGCAATCGGCGTTTATTGATTGGTTTGACCAAAAGTTATCGCGTCTACAAACAATGGGAGTTGATTTAATGCTTTTTTATTATTTCACTAGTAATTGCGGCGTTCTGCGATTTTTATCGGTACTGCGATATTGAGGCGGACATGTGGGACATTTTTGACACTTTTTTGGGACCAATGACATTTATACAGCGATCAGAAATTTAAATGTCCACTGATTACTGTATAAATGTCATTGGCAGTGAAGGGGTTAACCTGCAGGGAGCAGTGAAGGGGTTAACTGTGTTCCCTGGGTGTGTTCTAAATGTGTGGGGCGGGGCTGTCCGGGACATAACAGATCTAACTGAGCCCAGTGACAGGGATCAGTAGATCTGCTATGGCCCCTTCACAGAACGGAGAACCACCGTGTTTACATCGGCGGTTCCCCGTTCTGCAGCTCTGACAGGCGATCGCGGGTCACGAGCGGACATTGAGTCCACCCAGCCCGGGGGCACGCCCACGCGTGCCGCCGCCTGTGAGTGTGCGCCGGGAGCGTGCACAATGGACGTCCACCAGGAAATTGAGATCCGCGCTGTAGCCGTCTTTTGGCTATAGTGTGGATCTGAAGGGGTTAAAGCAATAGGAAACAATGGAAACTCAGATAATTTGTTCCACAGTGACTGCTTGTCTATGCAGTACTGTATGTGGCCAGAGGTCAGGAGGCGCTGGTGTGTGCAATACTGTATGTGGGCAGAGGTGCGGGGGGCGCTGGTGAGGCTCGGAGTCGTTCGGAAATGCTCGGGAACTGTTGACACTTTTGGTATTTCCAAATTCTTCCGAGCCTCACCAGTGCCCCCGCACCTCTGGTCACATGCGGTATTGCATGCACAGAGATAGCGCTTGCAAACCGAGTAAGGATTTTTTTAAAAAAACTACTCGCATTGCGAAACGCTTGTTAATCGCATTACTCCGAGGTTCCACTGTATATATGTAAAGTGCTGCGTAAATTTACAATGCTATATAATTACCTGTGATGAATATATATAAACATACATAGCTACCAGCACAGTCCTGTCTAGGAGGAAGGTGTCACTTTCACTCAAAGGTCCCCTTCCTACGCCCACTGTGTTACCGGTCAGTGAAATGAGAAGCAGCACAATGATGAGCTCATCTTACTGTCACCTCCTATCAGAATGCTCCCTGAACTGTAGCACACCTGGTTGGCTTTGTCCCTTCCACTCTCTGATCTTGGCTGACCAGCAGTTCTTAACCCATTTTTTTAGTGGGGGGGCACTTTTAAACTATGCAAAATCTCAAGGCACCCCAGTCTAAAAAACATAAATGTTACTTATCAATGGGAAAACTGAATCTGAGACGATGCACACAACTGTCATGATGAAATTAACGTCACATTAAAAGAAGTTCCTCCATCACATCAGAAGTTCCCCCCTACACATCAGAGGTCCCCCTACACATCAGAGGTCTCCCTTTCACATCAGAGGTCCCCCATCACATCAGATCCCCCCTCCCTTCATATCAGAAGCCCCCTTGACATTAAAGCCCCAGATACATCAGAAGCCTCCTTTATATAAGAGCCCCCAATCACATGAGAGATCCCCCATCATGTCAGATGTTCCCCCATGACATTAGATTCCACCCTTCACATCAGAGGCCCCTATGAAGTTAGAGTCCCCTATAAATCAGAGGCCACCTATATATGAGAGCCCCCTCTGATCCTGGGCAAACTGGGTCCCCTGCTTGTGGCACCCCTGGGCAGCACGGATGGAACCCCAGGGTGAATTGGCGCTCTGGTTGAGGAACAGTAGACTGCAAAAGATTGGCACCAAGTTATATTCGGGTGCTTACACTGCTTGAATTTAGAAAAAAAAAACATTTCACGGTGTATTACAGAATACAGAGCTGAATTAATTTGTGGCTTTTATATTTACCTGGAGTTCGGATTTAACCAATCATTTTTTGCGGATTAATTCTTCATGGTCCGCAGAACTGGGGGTAAGTCCTTTGCCTACACATTTTGTACTATAGGGACTCTCTTTCTCATCTTAGAAAGTTAGTAAGCATGAACATGTAAGAAGGAAAGTTTTCTCCTCCTGCAGAAGGCAATGTCCTTTATAATTTTGCAGATCTTGGAATTTGGTCCAGGAAGACGTGTGTGCACATGTCTATGTATTCAGTGCTGGCAGTTTGGAAATACAAACAAAAAGTGTGTACTTTGATCCGAGTGACCCTCGCTGGCAAGTTTCCTTGTGGTGTAGGCTGTCATGTAACTGCACATACTAACTATAGCTATACAGTATATAAGATCCTAATATACTGTAAAATATTATCTTCGTATAGGGAGGGTCCTCAAGTATCCATTTACGCTGGCCTTAATGCCATGCATTTGGTAAGCGTTAATAAGGAAGCACTTAAAATGCTTCCCAAATGCTTTACTTAAAGCGGTAGTAAACCCATGCATTTAACAGGTTAAAAACCAGTCACATTTCCGGCATGTGCCGGAAATGTAACACTCCCATTGGTTGTGCTCTAAACCAAACTGTCAAACCATCCAATGGCTGGTGTCATAGCTGATCACATGTGCAGCATCATGGCAGTTGTAGATTAAACAGAGGCCAAGATGGCAGCTTCCTTGGCTGAAAATGATAGGAGGGTTTACTACCACTTTAAACCCCAATTGAACTTTTAGTGTAAATGGGCTAAATACATTCCAGGTGAATCCAAACAAAAGGTGTGCAAAGAGACTGATGGAAGCTGCAGCTCTGGAAGGGAGTGAAGGTAGGGTAGAAAAAGAAAAAAGAGGGCGCACTGGCCTAGTGCATTATCCAACAGATTTATTAAAAGATATAAATAAAATCATAAAGATGTCTTCTCACAAACATAAGTTAAAAACACGCTCGCTGGCTATCTCTCATCGGTTGCTCGAATCACCAAGCCTGGGAGTGGGGGTCATAAATGAGACCCCTCAGACTGACGCGTTTCAAAGGACTGGCCTTCTTCTTCAGAGGCTCTGAAGAAGAAGGCCAGTCCTTCGAAACGCATCAGCCTGAGGGGTCTCATCCAGGACCACCACTCCCATTCTGTCAATGGGCATGACAGTGATCTACTGATCTCTGTGATCGGGATCAGTTAGATCTGTCATGCCCCTGCCAGCCCAACCCCTTCCCTGCCAGTGACATTTCTTCATTAATCAAGGGCTATTTTTAGCTCCAAATGTCATTGGTCCCAAAAAAGTGTCAAAAATATCCGGTTTGTCCGTCACAAGGTGCACGAAGGTGCAATCAGATAAAGCGGCGCAGTGCCATATCGCAAAAAGTGCTCTGGTCAGGAAGGGGGTAAATCCTTCCGGTGCTGAAGTGGTTAACTTATGTTTGTGAGAAGACATCTTTATGATTTTATTCATATCTTTTTAATAATATGTTGGATAATGCACTAGGTCAGTGCACCCTCTTTTCTTTTTCTATCCTCACAGCACTGTCAGGACCCTAGTGGGCAGCAAGGCATCTATGAGATTTTCTATGATTTGACCAGGCACCTATGACACTACGAGTCTAGCGCAGGAGTGCGTTGTTCTTTGGTGAAGGTAGGGTATTTGGAGGCCCAGAGAGGGGATATATAATTGCTCTTTTATTGCAGGGATCTGCCATTTAGATTTTTTTTTCTGTTACTGACAAGGCTGCCAAATGAATGGCAAATGTAGAAACCTCTGATGCCAAAACCCCTGGGGAAGTGGTCATAAAGGTAGGACAGACCATGTTGTCCATAGAAACCATTCAGAGTTCCCTTTCAGGTCCCTTGTGTAGTATGGAGAATTGTAGATGGTTGATTTTGGAAACAATGTATTGTCCTTTCACAATCCTTTAGATCAGGGGTCTCCAAACTTTCTAAACAAAGGGCCAGTTTACTGTCCTTCAGACTTTAGAGGGGCCGGACTATGGCCAGCGGGAAAAGAACATTTTTCTGGCATTGGGAGTAAACAGTGCCCCATCGTTGGTATTAGGGGGAAGAATAGTGCCCAATTGTTGGTGTCAGTGGGAGAAATGGTGCCCATTGTTGATGTCAGTGGCAAGAATTATGCCCCTTTTTTGGTGTCAGAGAGGGCAGAATAGTGAATCATATCAGTGGGATGAATAGTGCCCCAAGGGTCGAATAAAGGCAACCAGAGGGCCGCATCTGGCCCCCGGACCACAGTTTGGAGACCCCAGCTTTAGATGAAAGGCATATGCCTCTTCATTCATATCTGATTCTGGATGACTTTGCCGTAGAAGAAAGACAAACAGGATGTCAAAACCTATAAAATGCAATTAAGATGCTTTTAAATATGTTTTTATTAGAACTAGAATAAGAACCTGAGTTTCTCCCCCTGCAATCCACTGATTGGAATTGATAGAATCAGCACTTGCTAGAGCTATGTTGTTTACAGAGAAGGAACTTTAATAGCGTATAATCAAGCACCTGATCAGCAGATTGCACAGCTAAAGTTGGCAGCACCCAGGGGCCAGCAGGGATGCACGTCTAAACGGATGCCAGGAATATGGTTTTTCATCTAATACTCAGAAACAGAAATTCAGTGACTGATGACAGTCCTAAGGCTTCATGCACACAGGACTGTAAATGAAGGAGTTCTCAAGATAGCTTCTACAGCTTCAAAGGGTAATATTCAAAGGGCACAGAGAATTTAGGGTAATCCATCTCAATACAGGAGAGAGCTTGCTACAAATCAGGGAGATAATAGAGTGTAATCAAGGAAAGGATCAGCAGATAGCACAGTTAAAGCCTGCAGCACCCAGTAGCCAACCGAGATGCATAACTAAAGGGATACTGGGGATGTGTTCTTTCACATAATGCTCAGGAACAGCAGTACAGTGACTGACGACAACCCTAAAGATCACGCCCACACATGAAAAATAACTGATGACTGAGAAAGCCAATACCTGTGAGAGGAGGGCCAATGAGAAGACTGCAGTTCAACTTTAATAAATATCAGTAAGGGGTCCAGCCTTGATATTTTAATGTGTTTACTTGGTAATGCACTAAATTAATTTGCTGGAATATTCAGGAATATTATTCTGTATCACTTGAATTTTCCACATTATGTTAAGTTTGTTTTACTAGCTCTCCTGATCCGATCCCGGTTGGGTTTGACTGGGGCCATGCCAGAGATAGTTTATTTGTGTCCATGCTGTGCCAGGAGGGTGAATGTTATCCTGGTGAAGTGACAATATTCGGTGGATTCATTAGTGGAATGAAAGCAGCATTTACCGTTCTCGTGACATGTGGTCTCCTTGACTACAGCCAATAAAGCAATCATAGCTGAGCCCATCAAAGCCATCACGCCAAGAGTGGCTGGCCTATGGTATATAAACATTTCACACCTCTCTACCGCTCTTCTCAAGACATTCGTGCCTTCAGTTAGACGACCTAAACACAACCAGGACTCGGGACTGAACGCAGATCCTTGCCACCTAATTCTCCAATTCACCTGTGTGGCTACACAGGGTCCCATTTTCTCCAACAGTTGAGGAAAGTGGAAAAATAAGGTTGGAACCCATAAGGCGATCTTATTAGTATTGCTATCTTAACCCTTAGGTGCCTTCGGTACGCGAATATGCAACCTCTCAGCTAGTGGGCCTTGGCGCAGAGAGGCCGCATTTGTAGACACAGCTGTGCCGATAGCGCACTCCCTGCAACTGTGCTCCCGGCACAAGTTACTGGCGGCTAACGGAAAGCTCCCGATTGCTTCTTGGGATCGGGAGCTTTCCGATCATGTGACAGCCAATCACAGCAGTCACATGAGCATTAACCCGGCCCTACCTCCCAGCATCTGAAAGCTTTTAAAGGGCTGGGAGGCGCCGGCACAAAGGGGTTAAACTATTGATGTTGATGTAAATTATCTGATTCCTAGGCAGGCTGCTTCTACACCCTAGAGCGGGGGACCCGGGGTCACCTAACTTTCTAAACAAAGGGCCAATTTACTGTCATTCAGACTTTAGGGGGGCTGAACTGTGGCCAGTGGTAGTAAACAATGTCCATCTTTGTCATTAGGGGGAGAAATAGTGCCCTATTGTTGGTGTCAGTGGGAGGGGTAGTGCATCATCATTGCTGTCAGTGGGAGGAATAGTGTCCCATTGTTGGTGTCAGTGGGAGGAGTAGTGCCTCATCATTGGTGTCAGTGGGAGGAATAGTGCCCCATCCTTGGTGTCATTGGGAGGAATAGTGTTCCATCCCTGGTGTCATTGGGAGGAATAGTGCCCCATTGTTGGTGTTAGTGGGAGAAATAGTGCCCCATCATTGGTGTCATTGGGAGGAATAGTGCCCCATCATTGGTGTCATTGGGAGGAATAGTGCCCCATCATTGGTGTCATTGGGAGGAATAGTGCCCCATCCTTGGTGTCATTGGGAGGAATAGTGCCCCATCCTCAGTGTCATTGGGAGGAATAGTGCCCCATCCTTGGTGTCATTGGGAGGAATAGTGCCCCATCCTTGGTGTCATTGGGAGGAATAGTGCCCCATCATTGGTGTCATTGGGAGGAATAGTGCCCCGTCCTTGGTGTTATTGGGAGGAATAGTGCCCCATCATTGGTGTCATTGGGAGGAATAGTGCTCCATCATTGGTGTCATTGGGAGGAATAGTGCCCCATCCTTGGTGTCATTGGGAGGAATAGTGCCTGATTGTTGGTGTCAGTGGAAGGAATAGTGCCCCAAGGGCCAGATAATTGCAAGCAAACTGTTGCAGTTTGGGGACCACTACACTATAAGATCTCCTTAAGGGGGCATGTGTACACTTCCGTGTTGCCATATAGTGTGATAGGTCAGCATTTTGTTATGCACACAGTAATGGTACAGTTAGGTCCCCTATAACTGAAACAGCTTCTTACACTAATCTGCTTCTGAGAAAATCCAACAAAAATGGTAACTGAAGAACTACAGCACTGCTAAGAGGTTCAGATACAACTGTATTCCAATAAAAGTCATGGGGACAATCCAAAAAGTAGCCAACAAGGGTGCAAGAATGCCCCCTTTATCAGGGTCAGATACAACCCTTTTTTTTTCTAGCCCTGATTAAGAGGGCATTTTTGGACCTCCGCAATGCGTTGGGTACTTTTTTGATTGTCCCCATGACTTTTATTGGAATACAGATGTATCAGAACCTCTTAGCAGTGGTGTGGAGCTTCAGTGTCCATTTTTATTGGATTTTCTCAGAAGCAGTTTAGTGTAAGAAGCTGTTTTAGTTATAGGGGACCTAACTGTACCATTACTGTGTGCATAACAAAATGCTGACCTATCACACTATATGGCAACACAGAAGTCTACACACGCCCCCTTATGGTTGGTCCCGCCCCCTCTTTGGTGCGGCTTTCTTTAAAAAGCTGCATGTAGGCAGATGTGGCGATGAATCCAGCAGCACATCTGCACACGAGTGGAGGTTTCACGTGCATGCGCAGAAATGCTGAGATCCAGAGCCTGAATTTACTTATTGCATGGAAAACTCTGTGCCTGCGCAGACCTCTACCGGGTCCCAAAGCCCCACCACAAATCTGCGTGGGAAACCCAGGGCACCATTTCTGTTCGCAGCCTATTGCATTAGAGTGTGCATCCCAGAGCACAAACACACATGCGTGTATATCAGCAGAGCAGTGGATGTAGTCAGTAGAGCAGAGATTGGTGCCATTAGTTTTAGCCCTTGGGGGCTTTGGTGAAATATCAGGGGTCTAACAGATCCCTGATGTCTCACTTTGGAGACAGATAAAGGGACCGAGGACAGAGCTTCCCCAGTCCTCTTCTCTGCAGCCTCAGCTGCACTGGGCATGAATGAATGGGAAGTGCTCTGTGCTGAGCGGCTTCCTGTTTATTCATAAACAGAAGCATAGTAAACACAGTTTATTATGCTTCCGTTAAGAATGAACAATCTGTACAGATCACTCACTGCATTCATTCAGAAAATAATATTTACCAGCCCCTTCCCCCGCTTTCCATCCTGAAACATCCCCCGCAGCAGCCAGTGGGAGAGGAGCGAAGCTGGCAGCACTGCAGAGGGGAGACCAGGGGTGCTAGGCAATAGGGGGAATCAGCACTGCACAGGGTGATTAGGGTGTGCCCAGGCACACCTGGCACACCCTGTGCGCACACCTATGCACGGCACACATGTACCATGATATGCTGGTCATTCTTGCCTAGACAAGAATACAGAGTGCTGCAAAAAAAGTCACAGCACTTAATTTTTTTGGTGGGGAGAAGTGAGGAGGATGCAGCCAGATGCAAATAAGTTGTTCCTCTGGATGAAGGTTTGCTTTGAAGGAGCTATATATATATATATATATATATATATATATATATATATATATATAAAAAAAATGCATAAATATTTATGTCTATACTGTGTGTGTATATATATATATATATATATATATAAAATATATATACTTATCTCTATGCTGCAGTACCGATGTGATGCTGCAACTGTCCCACTTCAGCTCTAAGACCGAGAACTGACTGATCATATGACTGCTGGTCGCTCAGTTCTCAGTCTTCTCTGAGCAGAGAGCAGTGACTGTCAGTCACCGCCCTCTGCTCTGCCCCTCCTGTGCTCATTGGAGTGCTGGGCTCAGTAGGGGATGGGTGCAGCTGGTTTTGGCTCTCAGCCACACACTAAGACCCCTTTCACACCAAGGCGTATTTCAGGCACTTTTGCGGTAAAAATAGTGACTAAAAAGCGCCTGAAAAACTCCCCCCAATACACCCCAGTGTGAAAGCCCCAGTGCTTTCACACTGGGGTGGTGCGCTTGCGGGGCGGTAAAAAGAGTCCTGCAAGCCGCATCTTTGCAGCGGTGTGGGAGCAGTGTATTCACCGCTTCAGCAGCGCCGCACTTTTAACCCCTGTTTAACCCCTTGTGGGGGGGGGGGGTTAAAAGCGTACTGCTGCCGCCCATATAGCGGCGCCATAGCGCCGCTATAATGAGCGATGATGCACCGCAAATTAGCAGTGTTTTACAGCTAACGCTCAAGCGGCTCCGGTGTGAAAGGGACCTAAGAGCTGGAGCTAGCTGTCAATCACGCAGCTGGGTGGATACTAACAATATTGTCGGGATCCTTCCAAATCCTGGAGCCGCTCTGCCACATTAACTGACAGTGGACAATAGCCCGCTATAAGCTGTCTCTGGGTCATAGGAGAGAAAAAGTAAGTACACCCCTGTCACCCACAAGGGCCATACTTCTCTTTTAATGATTGCAATTCTTTGTGTCACTGTTGAAGAAAGTCCTCCTTTTTCCTAAAAAGGTGAGCAGGACAGGAAGTAAGAGAAAATCTGCACTACAGGGACATGGAAATAAAAGACACTGCCAGCTCTTCTAACCCTTCCCCACTCTATCCAAGTACTTAGAAAGTTTTGCCTGGGGATAGGATGTTGGCTTGTGAAGTCAGATCTGATCTGGGCATATGCCTTGTCATTAATGCCACTCTTGCTGCCAGCTTGCCGCCAGATAACATTACTGAGAGAACATAATATTACAACCTATAAAGAATTAAAATCCAGGATTAACCCAACTGTCCAGATTGCTCTTACACAATAAATCCAAGCCCTGATAAAAGGGGATTTGTGGATGACCCCTGACACACATTTGTTGTGTCCCCTCTTAATAGACCCTTTTATTGTGGCAAGTAAAAATTCATATGTGGACGATGCCTCCGGCTTGCAGCCCTTATCTCCTCTCTCCATACAAGCTGGGACATGCTCTGCCAGTTGCACATTGGTTGACTATCCAGTTAACATTCCTCTCAATGGCTGAACTATCTGTTTCATATATTCTTCTCACTTGGGCAATTTTCTGGCACAGTGTGCCAGCCTTCGGCATGCCAACAATTTGGCCGGTGCCCGTATTTTATTTATTTCTATTTATACGGGATTCTTCTCTCCCTTCTGAGCATTCCAACTCAACACACAAATCTGTCAATAAGGCCAACATCCAAAATTTCAGTGTCTGAAACATTTTTGCAGTAAAAAGGAATAGGTTAGGGCTGGTTAACACGTCCGCGCTGTGATAGCGCATTTATTACCACGCATATTAGCGCCTTACGTGGTGACGCACATAAAATGCCCTGCGGAGCTGTAGTGTCATTCATATTGAATAGCACCCAATATACTGAGTCAGGGGACTCCAAACCCCAGCCATTACATGCAGCCCGCTACAAGATTTTACCCAACCTGCAGCTGATGTGCACAGTCCCTGCAACCTCACCAACATATGGGGACAGTGATGTAAGGAGGGACTATGATGGGGACAGTGATGCAAAGAGGGACTATGATGGGGACAGTGATGTAAGGAGGGACTATGATGGGGACTGATGTAAGGAGGGACTATGATGGGGACAGGGATGTAAGGAGGGACTATGACGGGGACAGTGATGTAAGGAGGGACTATGATGGGGACAGTGATGTAAGGAGGGACTATGATGGGGACAGTGATGTAAGGAGGGACTATGATGGGGACAGTGATGTAAGGAGGGACTATGATGGGGACACTGATGTAAGGAGGAGCGATGAAGGGGACAGTGATGTAAGGAGAGACTATGATGGGGACAGTGATGTAAGGAGGGGCAACGATGGGGACAGTGATGTAAGGAGGAACTATGATGGGGACAGTGATATAAGGAGGGACTATGATGGGGACAGTGATGTAAGGAGGGACTATGATGGGGACAGTGATGTAAGGAGGGGCAACGATGGGGACAGTGATGTAAGGAGGAACTATGATGGGGACAGTGATATAAGGAGGGACTATGATGGGGACAGTGATGTAAGGAGGGGCAACGATGGGGACAGTGATGTAAGGAGGAACTATGATGGGGACAGTGATATAAGAAGGGACTATGATAGGGACAGTGATGTAAGGAGGGACTAGGATGGGTACAGTGATATAAGGAGGGACTATGATGGGGACAGTGATGCAAAGAGGGACTATGATGGGGACAGTGATGTAAGGAGGGACTATGAGGGGGACTATGATGGGGACAGTGATGTCGGGGTTTGGTGAGGACACAGGTGTAAAGGAGAACTTTGCTTTGTTTTGACTTTCATAGGGACACCGATGTAAAGCAGGATTATGATGGGGGCAGTGATGTAAAGAGGGACTATAATGGAGGAACTAATGTAAGTGAGGACTCTGATGGGCACACTGATGTATGGAGAGACTTTGATGGGGACACTGATGTATGGAGAGACTTTGATGGGGACACTGATGTATGGAGAGACTTTGATGGGGACACTGATGTATGGAGAGACTTTGATGGGGACACTGATGTAAGGAGGGACTATTATGGGGATGCTAATGTAAGGAGGGATTCTGATGGAGAAGCTGATGTAGGGAGGGACTCTGATAGGGACACTGATATAAGGATATAAGGATGGAATCTAAAGGGGACACTGATGTAAGGGGGACTCTGATGGGCATAATGATGTAAAGCATTCTTTGCTTTTATTCATTTTTCTTTTATTCGGAGTAATATCTTGCTGTTTACAAAAGAGTTCCAACTCAAACATATTCATTCATTCATTAATTTTATTCATTTGTAATTTTTTTTTATTTGCTTTGCAAATATTTATAAAATATACGATGTGACCCTGATACTGAAAGTTTGGAGGCAATGCTGAGTTGCAGCACGGTGCAATGCATGTAGCGTGCTGAGTTTCATTAGAAAACACGGGTTGTGCGTTTATAGGCACATTAACGTGCGTTTTGCCAACCCATTCTTTCAGAGAGAAGTAAATGGGCCTTGGCTGAACATCCAATGTGTTAAAACATAAAAAGAAATGAAGCATAACTTCTCAAGATTTGATCAAATGAAGACGCTAAAACGATAATTCATTAGACAAATGTGTCTTCTTATCTTGATAATATTATTTTGCTGCGGTGATCAGCATGTCTGTAACTTGTCTTGTTCAATTTTGTCTACAGATTCCTGAAGAATCCCACAAATCTGGATCAGTCGCAGAAGCGGGTACAAGGAATGCAGAGTTGTATCTCCCAATATACATGACTGTGGGGAGGGTGCAGTTGCACGTTCTATCGGTCTCATAGAGGTGGATGAGTACTGGAAAGTCAGCACGTGAGCGTGGCTTGGTCTTGTCTCCCTGTGTTTCCTCAGGGCACGGGGCGGACGTTGTTGGACAAATGCCATACTTCCTGGACACAGATCCTCATATCATTCCTTACAAGAAGATGTGGCGTCACTCCAGCCTCCCCCCTGAGCACTGCCACCTTCTCCGCTCCTCAGTCTCAGCACGTGGACTTTTTATGTCTTTGATATATCATATTTATTTAATGAGGCCAAGAGTGATGGGGTAACAATTATGGAACAGCCAACAGGATTTCTTTTGCATTATTAAAGTGCAAAAGCCTTAATGTGTATGTATAGCTATATATATATATATATATATATATATATATATATATATATATATATATATATAAACATACACTATATTGTCAAACGTATTGGGACGCCTGCCTTTACACACACATGAACTTTAATGGCATCCCAGTCTTAGTCTGTAGGGTTCAATATTGAGTTGGCCCACCCTTTGCAGCTATAACAGCTTCAGCTCTTCTGGGAAGGCTGTCCAAGGTTTAGGAGTGTCTATGGGAATGTTTGACCGTTCTTCCAGAAGTGCATTTGTGAGGTCAGGCACTGATGTTGGATGAGAAGGCCTGGCTAGCAGTCTCCGCAAATTTATCCCAAAGTTGTTCTATTGGGTTGAGGTCAGGACTATGTGCAGGCCAGTCAAGTTCCTCCACCCCAAACTCACTTATCCATGTGTTTATGGACCTTGCTTTGAGCACTGGCCCAAATCATTTGGTGGAGGGGGGATTATGGTGGCGTCAGCATACCAAGACATTTTGGACAATTTCATGCTCCCAACTTTGTGGGAACAGTTTGGGGATGGCCCCTTCCTGTTCCAACGCCAGTGTACAAAGCAAGGTCCATAAAGACATGGATGAGCGAGTTTGGGGTTGAGGAACTTGACTGGCCTGCACAGAGTCCTGACCTCAACCCCATAGAACACCTTTGGGATGAATTAGAGCGGAGACTGCGAGCCAGGCCTTCTCGTCCAACATCAGCGCCTGACCTCACAAATGCACTCCTGGAAGAATGGTTAAACTTTCCCATAGACACTCCTAACCCTGGCGGACAGCCTTCCCAGAAGAGTTGAAGCTGTTAAAGCTGTAAAGAGTGGACCAACTCAATATTGAACCCTACGGATTTAAACCTTGTACACACGGTGCGACGGTCATATGAAAATGGTCGTACAACAGCTTGTTGTACGATCATCTGACCATTAGTACAAGCGATTAGAACAGCCGACGTGCGACAGTCATACAACAGAAGTTGGATGAGCAAACTAGAAAACTTTTGTTGTACAACAAGCGGTTGTACGACCGTTGTATCGTGTGTACAGAGATGTTGGTCCAACAAGTTGTACGTGCAAAACACGAATGCTCAGAAGTCAGGAACGTCCGGAAGTGTCCATTCATGTAAACCTACATTCCTAATTCACAAATCACATGAACCTGAACTTCCTCTTTATACGCTCATAGCATGTCATCACGTTCGGCTTGGTCGTACGATCGCTTAGTGCATGTCAGTATACGAAACACAACAGCCAACATACAATTTTTGACGTCCGGTCGTACGACCGTCGCATCATGTGTACAAGGCTTAAAACTGGGATGGTTGATTTACTAAAGGCAAATAGTCTGGGCACTGCAAGTATAGCTGCTCTAGATCTGGGGGGGGCATGCAAGGAAAAAAAAAAGCATTATAGTGCCAACAATTTACGCAGTGCTTTACATATACATTGTACATTCACATCAGACCTGCCCTCAAGGAGCTCACAATCTAAGGTCCCTAACTCCCATTCATACACATACTAGGGCCAGTTCAGACAGGATCCACTTAACCTACCAGCATGTCTTTGGAGTGTGGGAGGAAACCGGAAACATCTGCCCCCCATAGCAAGCGGCTTGCTATGGGGCACACACAGAAGAGGAGGAACCAAGAGAACTAGCGGGGGACCCCAGTAGAGGGGGGAGGAGGCCACTCTGTGCAATTCTATTACACAGAGCAGGTGAGTATAACATGGTTTTTTATTATAATGAAAAAAAAAAATCATTAATAGAGGAGACTTTCAGGTAACAGAAGAGACATCAGCACACACTACAAACTGTAGTTATATCCCTTGTGCTGATTTTTTAAATATACATTTTGAGTGCACTTATGCATTAGAGTGTTAGCTCTCCTTTACAGAAAAAATGTAAAGTTGAACTGACACCAGGTGCCACCCCCCCCCCCTTCCCCGCAGCCAGTCCAATGGGCTGGAGAGTCGAGTACTTCCAGGACAGTTCAGATCGATTCTGAAGAGTCAGCACCATCACGGTGTACAGCAGGAACCCGGGGCGCGGGGAATTGTCAGGTGTTAGTTCACCTTTACATTTTTTCTGTAAATGCGATCTAACATGTTAAAGCGGAGTGCCACCCTAAAGTGGAACTTCCCCTTTAATGGATTGTGACCCCCCGACATGCCACAATTGGCATGTCCTTTTTTGGGGGGGGGGGGGGGTGACCAGGGACCCTGTTTTCACAGGGTCCCAGGTCCACTTCCGTCCCTAGCACCGCGGCTCAGGGAAGGAAGTCCACCTTCCCCCCCTCCCTCTCGGCGATCTTCTGGGACACGTCACAGCTCCTAGAGGATACGCCGACCAGTCACAAGGCGCAGCGCAACTCGCGCTTACACAGTGTGCGCCCGGCTTTGAGGCGAAAGCCGGGTTGCCCACACCTGTGATGCCGGCGTCGCCGGGGGGGAGGAGGCGAAGAGCGAGCCCTCGGGTGTAGAGCGAGCCCTCGGGTGAAGAGCGAGCCCTCGGGCGAAGAGCGAGCTCTCGGGCGACCACATCGCTGGAGCCAGGGGCAGGTAAGTGGCCGATTGTTAAAAGTCAGCAGCTACACTTTTTGTAGCTGCTGACTTTTACATGGGTGGAACTCCGCTTTAAGCGTAGTATAAAACCCTCTCTAGAAGGGGTCACAGAATAGACATATTGTTAGGAAAGTCTTCTTGACAAGAGAGTCCCGAGATTTGGATGCACACACAAGTGTTCCTGAAGTATTGATCCATATATAGACTGATCCTTCAGATGGCCACCCCAGGAACACCCTGTGACCTTGGTAGACGAGTTAGGCTGTGGCTTGGGCCAGTCTTCCAAACAGTCAGTGGACTGAGCCATAGAGGAGCCAGGGGGGCAGCTAATATGTCAATGGCTGTCCATAGGGGCCAATAAAAACAGTAATGGGTCAAACCTGTGAAAAAGGTCAAAGTCTATTTTGTCCCAGGAATACAGGAGCTTGGTAAGTTTGGAATGCAGACAGACAGCTGACCACACACCTACTCTGTACAGCAGTGGCCTCATTTATCAAACTGTCTAAAAGCGGAATTCTAGCTTGTCAATAGCATGCTTTATAATTTGGCTGCAATGAGTTCTGTAAGACTTCCCTTAAAGTGATAATAAATGCTCAATTTTAAGCACTATTAGCAGCTAATTTAAAGTGAAAATGATCAGGAGGTAAATAATATCTGCCAACATCAGGGTGGATAAAAATCGATCATTTTTTTAAAAAAAATCTGATTTTTTTTATTTAAATCGATTTTTTGATTTTTATTGAATTTATTTTAATAAAATGCTTTTGAAGTAAAAATCTATCTAAAGATAGTTTTCTATTTAAGATACATTAATAATTTAGTTTATTCAGCATGAAATGGGGCTTAGTTATGTAGCATGAGGCTGTATATTCTGCAATATTTACATTTGTGGTAAACTCATTCAATAAATCCAAGCTCTGCAAGCTGAGATAACATGCACTGCATTGATGCATTCACACAATTTCACAGTAACCATGAGATAAAACAAAGTTCAGGAATATTCCTTTATCCCATTATTTTGCAAATCTATGTACACTACAAACTGTATGATTGAATCCGTTCTGATATCGCTGTATTACTAACCTGACAGCTTATTATTCTAAATAGGAAACCTTCATTTTGTTTGCAAATATTAAAGCTTCTAACTAAGAATGAGTCCTTACGTTTAAAGAGCACCTGTCATTTCAGATCCATCATGGCAGCGCCTATTAGCGGGCATCCACTCCCCTGCTGCCGCCACATCCCTCACCTTGTTGTGTCACTGCCACATCACTAGCTGTCCCATTAAAGTCAATGGGGCTGTCGGTGAGTCAACAGCGGGTCAGAGGAGGTGCTGCGGAACAGAGACGACAGTTGCCCTTTAAAAATTATGATTTAAATCAAGCCTTTTTACTAGTGATTTAAATCATGATTTAAATAGACTTGATTTAAATCAAATCCACCCTGGCCAACATCCCTAGTAGTTAGAGCAATGGTTTCCCCAGAAGAATGGTGGGACTTTAAAGTCCCACCATTCTTCTGGGGAAACCATTGCGCTAGCTAATTTAAAGTGGTATTCAATTAAAAAGCCAACATGTATTATATTATAGCTTAGCAATCCCTAGATGTGATGGCTGCATTCATTTTCTTTTTTAGGCTTTCTTTCCTTCATTTTCTAATGATGATCCAGCTAGTAAGTCTGCTGTTTTTCAACAAAATAAGCTGTCCTGCAGATGTAGCATTTACAGAGTTGAGACTAGGGCCAGATTTAGAAGTTGGGGGGCCAAGGGCACTTCAGGTTCAGGGGTCCCTCATACACAGAGTTGATTTACATTCTCAATGCCAGATTCACATTTTTAAAATGCAATGCCAGCAAGGCTAGTTTCTTAAGCCCATTAACGCTCTAGGTGTGGCTCGCTTGAGCTGCCAAAATGTGTTTTTAAAAATGATGCAATATACCAGTCCAGAGTAAAAAACTTTTACAGACAATGGCCGGCATAATATTACTTCCCAAGATAAATGTAACCACTTGCCTCTTGGTCTTCCCGTTGTCGCGCTGCCCGACGCGCTCCGATCGCCGAGTCCTTGGGACTTGGCTGAACACTGACCGAGGTAAAGGGTCAATCACAGCGGGCCCTTTACCATGTGATCAGCTGTTAGCCAATGAAACAAAAGCCGGTTATCGGCTTTTTTTTCCCCCTCACACTGTCAGCATGAAGAAAAAAAACATAGAGGCTAACCGGGACATCGGGAAAGACGTTCTAAGGGACATCGGTCCCCTTAGTGCAGTGGTTCTCAACTCTGGTCCTCGGGACCCACTAACAGGCCAGGTTTTCAGGATAACTGAAATGCATCACAGGTGATATCATTTGCTGCTCAGTGATTGCAGTATTCTAGTCTGCATCTCCCCAAGGTAATACTTAAAATCTGGCCTGTAGGTGGGTCCTGAGGACAGGAGTTGAGAACCACTGCTTTAGTGCTTATCAGTGCTGCTAATCAGTGCCCTCCAGTGCTGCTAATCAGCGCCATCTATCAGTGCCCATCAGTGCCATCTATTAGTGCCCATCAGTGCCACCTATCTGTGCCCATCAGTGCTGTCAATCTGTGCCCATCACTGCCTCATCATCAGTGTCACTTATCAGTGCTGCCTATCAGTACCGCCTACCAGTGCCTATCAGTGAAGGAGAAAAATTACTTGTTTTACAAAATATGAAAAACGTTTTGTTTTGTTTTTTTCAAAATTTTCTGTCTTTTTTTGTTTGTTTAGCAAAAAATAAAAAACCTAGCGGTGATTAAATACCACCAAAAGAAAGCTCTATTTGTGTGAAAAAAACTATAAAAAATGTCATTTGGGTACAGCATTGCACGGCCGCGCAATTGTCACTCAAAATGTGACAGCGCTGAAAGCTGAAAATTGGCCTGGGCAGGAAGGGGGTAAAAGTGCCCAGTAAGCGGTTAATAAAAGAAAGTAATTATTTATTATTTTGTTATTACTGTATGTATTTTTATTATTAGTGTTATTATACAGTAATTAGAATAATTACCATTATTATTAATATTTTATGATTAGTTTATATAATTTTTTTGATATTGTTTTATATTATTTTTGTATTGAGGGGAACCCCTTCTGTTAGGGCCGGTTCACACTAGGCGATCCGACTTTGGGGCGACTGTGCTAGGCGATTTAAAAGCGACTTCAGCTTGACTTTGGGAGACTTCAACACGACTTTCCATGCCAGGCAACTTTGCCTGTGGCCAATCAGAGAAGAGAGGGAGGGGAGTTCCTGTAAAGTCGCTTCTTCATAGACAGTGATCCGACTTGGAAGCGACTTCTATTTGATCCCCCCTGCGTCATTTCTGATCACCGCTATTAACAAAAAAAGAGTGACAATTTTGAAAAAAAAACAATATTTTTTACTTTTTGCTAAAATACATATCCAAAAAAATATTAAAAAAAATATAATCATCAGTTTTGGCCGATTTATAATCTTTCTCATATTTGTGGTAAAAAAAAATCGCAATCAGGGTTTATTGATTGGTTTGTGCAAAAGTTGCTGCGTTTACAAATCATGAGAATTAATTTATCGCGTTTTTACTATGTATACACGGCGGTTCCCCGCTCTGTCAGGCGGCATGTAAGAGATCTACTGATCCCTGTCACTTGAATCGGCGAGATGTCTGGTGCCCCTGCCAGCCCAGCCCCCCCACAGTTAGAACACGCCTAGGGAAAACAGTTAACCCCTAGATCTCCCCCTACAGGTTAACCCCGTACCCTGCCAATGACATTTATACAGTAATCAGTGGATATTTACATTTCTGATCGCTGTATAAATGTCATTGGTCCCAAAAAAGTGTCAAAAATGTCCGACAGGACCGCCCCAATATTGCAGTCCTGATAAAAATCGCAGATCGCTGCCATTATTAGTAAAAAAAAAATTGAAATAGTAAAAACGCAATAAATTAATTCTCATGATTTGTAAACGCGGCAACTTTTGCGCAAACCAATCAATAAACCCTGATTGTGATTTTTTTTACCACAAATATGAGCAAGAATATAAATCGGCCAAAACTGATGATTATATTTTTTTTTATATTTTTTTTGGATATGTATTTTAGCAAAAAGTATGAAATAATTTTTTTTTTTTCAAAATTGTCACTCTTTTTTTTGTTAATAGCGGTGATCAGAAATGACGCAGAGGGGATCAAATACCACCAAAAGAAAGCTCTATTTGTGGGGATAGAAAGGGCGTCAATTTTGTTTGGGTACAACGTCGCAGGACCGCGCAATTGTCAGTTAAAGCGACGCAGTGCCAAATCGCAAAAAGTGCTCCGGTCCTAATGTGGGAAATCCTTCTGGTCCTTAAGTGGTTAATGTGTCAGATTTAAAATCACTTGGGATTTAATGCTGTGAAATGAAATACATGTTTAATTATCGTTTATTTGACTACTGGATACAAAACCTAGGACTATATGGTTATACGGCACATGAACCGCTTCCAAATTGATAACTAGCTTTAATGGCGCGGGTTCTTTAGGGCGTTTAGCGCTCCCATATCAACGTCAATAATAACCCAATTGACCGCGTGCGGAAGGGATTTTTTTTTAAGATGGAGGCTATAATCTCGCCCACACACCGCCGCTCTCCTGAACGTTCGTACAATGCGGACTAAAGTTCAAATCACCTTATTAGAAGAACTATATCATAAACTGGAAACAATTCAGATAAGGAAGAGGAGATTATAGAAAGGGATGAAGGTCTGGGAACTTCAAAGCTTATTTTATTCTGCAGAAAATTAGATTTAAAGTGTATCTAATCATAGCAGATAAATACATCGCTGAACATCCCTCCCAGTTTGAGAAATTTTCCATTTTATCTTGATGACGAGAAATGCAAAAGTTATTAGGTTGTTGAACTGTGAAATTTGCTTCTGACTTTATAATCCTAGCACAATAACGCCAAAGTCTCGCCATATTTCCACTTTATCGGAGAATGATTGTCTGGCTGGTACATCACATTCTGTTTCATAGTGCTTGTCAGGAGGTTTAAAGGGAATTTTTAATGCACGTTCCGTTCACATTTCTGAGTTTTTATTTAAAGTGGTTGTAAACCTCAGACATGAAATCTGAACAAAGCATATCCCTCTATAGTGTGTACTTCTCAATCCAGAGCACTAAGTGTCATTTCTATCTGCTGCTTTGTTCCTCTGCTATTAGTATGAATCACTTCTGACAAGGATTCCTGACACCAACAGAAAAAAGGTGACCCCCAGCACACAGCTTGTGATTGACAGCCTCAGCTCTATTCCTGTATGTTGTGTTAAGGGGAGTGTGTCTGTTCCCTCCAATCATAGGCTTGTACAGGGGGGTGTGCCAGGGCACTCCCTATTTACTATGTGCGTTGCCGATTCTCCCTACTTCCCGCCCCCTCCCCTCTTGTTGGCCCCCCTGCCCTGCAGTGCTGCTGGCTTTCCTCCTCTCCTCCCCCCCCCCCCCCGGCTGCTGCGGGGGATGTTTCAGGATGGAGAGTGGGAAAGGGGCTAGTAAATAGTTCCTTGTCTAAATGAACACACCCGCTCACTGTGTCGATTCATAACTGATACATAGTAAACCGCATAGGCGTGCGCAGGGGGTGCCAGGTGTGCCTGGGCACACCCTAATCACTCTGTGCAGTACCGACTACCCCTACTGCCCAGGCTTTCCCCCATGCTGCCCTCCCACAGTGCTGCTGGCTTCCCTCCTCTCCCCCTGGCTGCTGCGGGGGATGTTTCAGGATGGAGATTGGAGGAAAGGGCTAGTCAATATGTAATTTACTGGTCCTTTCCTTTTCTAAATGAACGCAGTGAACATCCTCACTCAATGTGTTCATTCATAACGGAAGCATAGTAAATTGTTTACTATGCTTCCGTTTGTGAATGAACAGAAAGACGCTGAGCACAGAACACTTCCCATTCATTCGCTATCCGGCGCAGCTGAGGCTGCAGAGAAAGGAGTGTGTGTTTGAGCTATGGGGTGCACACCCTAATGCAATGGGCTGTGCACACCTATGGTAAACCGTGTTTACTATTAGGGATACACTGAAATTTCGGTCGCTGAAAATCATTGACCGAAAACTGTTTTTTGGTATCAGCCGAAAGAAAAAAACAGCCGATATGGTGCCGAAACAGGGCGGGATCCGCTCCGGGTGCCGCCCAATGCGGGGGTGTCCGTGTGTTATACAGGAGATGACGAGTTTCACATTGAGCAGATGGCAGGCTTGTAAGAGCCGCTCATCTCCTCTATCAGTGCCAATCAGTGCCACCTGTCAGTGCCAATCAATGCCCCCTCATCTCCTCTATCAGTGCCAATCAGTGCCACCTGTCCGTGCAACCTGTCAGTGCCAATCATTGCCGCCTCATCAGTGCCAACAAATGCTACCTATCAGTGCCCCTCAGTGCTGCCTATCAGTGCCACCTGTCAGTGCCAACCAATGCTGCCTATTGGTGCCCATCGGTGCTGCCTATCAGTGCCACTCAGCACTTCCAATCAGTGCCAATCAGTGCTTCCAATTAGTGCCACCTATCAGTACCCATCAGTGCTGCCAATAATCAGTGCAGCCTATCAGTGCCAACTAATACCACCTATCAATGCCAATCAGTGCTGCCTATAAGTGCCAATCCATGCTTCCAATCAGTGCCAATCAGTGCCCATCAATGCCGCCTAACAGTGCCCAGGCATAGGTTGGCTGCAATATAAATATTTTTTAACCAGTTCCCTACCGACGTATAGTAAAATGACGTCGGCAGGGACTGGCCGTCGATCCGGGAGGACGTCATATGACGTCCTCCGCTTCTCGCCGCTACTGCGGGCCCCCAGGGGCCCGCACAGCGGCGATCGCGGATCGCTCATAAATAAAATTGGCTCTTTACCCCGTGACCGGCTGTGTCCAATCACAGCCGGTCACAAACGAGCCTCACGTGCACGCCGCTCGTGCGCGCCCCTGGGGGCGCGCAGCGAGGCGATCGGAGCTGAGGCTTGTCCCTCGGACAAAGCCCAGCTCCGATCTGTGTAAAGAGCCAATAGATTTGGCTCTTTACCAAGTGACTGGCTGTGTCAATCACAGCCGGTCATGTGATGTAAACAAACCGCGGTAACGAGCTATTACCGCGGTTCTCCCTGTCACACACCGATCGTGAGTGACAGGGAGATTGCGGTAACAGCTCGTTACCGCTTACTGTGTACACCAAGCACACTGATCACTCCCCCCCCAATAAAGAGGACCTGTCACCACCCCATCAAAGTACCTGTCACAGTCCATCAGAGTACCTGTCAATCAAAGTACCCGAGTACCTGTCACCTGTCCATCAAAGTACCCGAGTACCTGTCACCTTTCCAACTAGTCACACGAACCACATGTGTCATTCGCCATTGCTCGACAATGGCGTTAGAGGGACAGTGAGTGC
>BLSH010389137.1:1401825-1422161 GCA_018402905.1 Glandirana rugosa
CCCCCCCCCCCCCCCCCCCCCCCCCCCCCCCCCCCCCCCCCCCCCCCCCCCCCCCCCCCCCCCCCCCCCCCACTCTGCTCTGAACCACACTGCACCTATGGGTGATCTCTCCCTGGTTGACAGCCGGTGTGGGCTTGCACACGGGCCCACCAATTTCATGATACGCCCCTGATACCAGCAAAAGCCTAATTAGGGAGAAAGATCTTGGGACATTGACATTTGTTCTCCCGTGGCTTGAAAGAAAAATACGGAATTGAATTTCACATCATAGATTGCTGTACAGCTATTTTTATCGGAACCAGGGGAAAAGTAGAGAAAACAATATGATTAGAAACAGTAGGACGATGATCTGATTTGGGATCCTGAAGACACGGTTGGTTTAAAAACATCTAAATTTAGCATTTGGTGAAATTGTGAATGTCTGGGGGTTTCAGTTTTCTTATTAAAGCTCAACTCCAGGTTTCCATCCTCCTGGTCTTCCTTGGACAGTTGGTGTTAATGAATGCTGCAGAGAAGGTTGATCATGAAATGAGATGAGCACCGTTCCCTTGCTACCCCAGCTTGATGACACAACCCCTGGGGGTGTGTCCTTGACACCCTGAGCTCACAGGATGAGGGCTGAATGAAGCTGGGTGTCATTCAATCTGGAAGAGGTCCAGCGCTTGATTGCAGAGCAGTGAGTCTGCAGAGGACATCTCTGGAGATTGGGTGAGTATTGTCCTGAGAGCTGCTACTTTACTTATGTTGCAGAGCAATGTTTTTTTTAAACTGGTATTGGACATACAGTATATACAACATATAGATACTGGCTTAAAGTGGTTGTCAAGTCTATTTAAAAAAAACAAAAAAAAAAACACCTGCAAGAGAAAGGCATAATGAGCTAGTATGCATCGCATACTAGCTCATTATGAGATGCTTACCTTAGATGGACGCTGTAGCAGCGGTCCCCAAGCACCGCTGTGACCGGCCACATGCTGAGTCTGTCGTCTTCCGGGATCCCAGGCTCCGACCAATCACAGCGCAGACTCCAGCGCTGTGCTTGGCATCACTCCCGGCCGCCGCGCTGCTGCTGGATCCTGTGATCATTATGATCACAGGATCCAGCTGAGCAGAGATCGGGATACGGGCGCAGTGACTGGCCCTCCCGATCATGTGACGGATGTGTCCAATCACAGCCGTCACATTGTAAACAGAGACGAACGTCTATGTGACAGTTCTCCCTCGCCGAGCTCAATGAGAGCTCAGTGCGGGGGGGGGAGCTGCAGCTCTGTGACAGCTTTCTGCATGATGATGATTTCATGCAGAAAGCTGTCACAGATCGCCCCCCACACAGTGCACCAAGCACACTGATACCCGTGTCCCCATACACATAAGTGTCCCCATAAAACAGCCCCCAAAACATCTGTATGACCCCCAATCACATCTGTCACCATACACAGAACATCTGTCACAGTCCCCAAAACATCTGTATGTCCCCAAAACATCTGTCACAGTCCCCGTCACATCTGTCACAGTCCCCAAAACATCTGTCACATTCCCCGTCACATCTGTCACCATACACAAAACATCTGTATGTCCCCGTCACATCTGTCACCATACACAAAACATCTGTATGTCCCCGTCACATCTGTCACCATACACAAAACATCTGTATGTCCCCGTCACATCTGTCACAGTCCCCGTTACATCTGTCTGTCCGCCAACACCAAATAAACTCCAATTTGGGGTATTTTTACCAAAGAAATGTAGCAGTATCATTTTTGGTCAAAATTTATGAAGAGAAATTACTTATTTGCAAAATTTTATAACAGAAACGCAGAAAAATGCATTGTTTTTGAAAATTCTTAGTCTTTTTTTAATTTATAGCGCAAAAAATAAAAAACCCAGGGGTGATTAAATACCACCAAAAGAAATCTCTATTTGTGTGAAAAAAATGATAAAAATTTCATATGCGTACATTGTCGCATGACCGCACAATTGTCATTCAAACTGCAACAGCGCTGAAAGCTGAAAATTGGTCTGGGAAGGAAGGGGGTTTAAGTGCCCAGTATTGAAGTGGTTAATATCTGATGGACATTACTACTCACTATATGCTTATTGTGTATGGACTTATGAATATATTTTCATTTTAGATAGATTTCTATGAGTACATTTTTGGAGGGCACGTGATATTTTAGAGGTGTTGCGCTGCACTTTTTGTCATTAGACATGTTGCTTCGCGAAACGCATCAAGATGCAGGATATTGCTTGATCATCTCTGTTTTTGCTTACAATGTTGTCATACAACACTTTAGCATTTTGAATTGCTGATTCATGTGCTATTGGCATATTTAACGGTTTCTTGTATGTTCTACATAAATATGTTTTAATATTTATATGTGTTAAATAAAATTTGTACGATTCTTTTTTTTTTTATATTGAATTGTTTTTTTAATGACATACCTTTTTAAAAGTCCCATGGGCATCTTGCTTGGATGAGTTAATTCAAGGACTCTGACATCTTTTACTCGAGGGACAGGTTGAGTACTGGTGGCAATCGGTGCCTTGCCAGGCTCTACAGAGAGCCCATTAAATTGTATGTAGCTCCTCCATAGTATAGGTGCTTTTCTAGCAGGATTTTTGGCTAGGATAGGTAAATTTAGTCAGGCCTGGCTGTAATGTGCAGGCCTGAATGTATTGATCTGGGCGGGGAGGAGAAGCTCAGGGAGGATTAGGTGGACTTAAAAGATGAGGCCACCAGAACCTCCCACTTCTTTCTAGAAACCTGGAGAAGGTCTTCTGGTCAGAAAACTGGGAGGTGGGTGGAGCCATCTGGGGTGTTCTAAGGAGCCCTGACCAATCCGCAAGCAGGGTTGGCAAGGGGCAAGCCTCCTTAAATACAAAGAGTAAGCCCAAGCTGGGAGGAGTAGTGTCGGATGGAAGTCTGGAGATGTAGCAGAGGCGCTGTGGTGCAGGCTAGGGTTGCCACCTGTCCAGGATTCACCCGGACAGTTCGGGTTTGGAATCATGTGTCCGGGTTTCAGACTGCTTGAAACCCGGACACATGATTCAGACTGGACTATGGCTTCCTAGCAGGGTTGCTGGCTGCAGTTGTCTCAGCTGAGAGTGTCTGTTACACTCTGTTTCACACTGCCCAAAGCCAGCACTAACAATCTCCCCACCCAAACACACACACAGACGGGAGAGGAGAGAGGGCTTGATCTGCAACTCTTCCTCCCGCACCTACCCCTCTGTGTCTGCCCACACTCCAATCCCTGGCGCTGTGCCTCAGAAAAGGAAAGTGGGGGCCAGAAATTTGATGTCCAGCAGCCTCTGATACATATGGATGAGAGGCGTGACTGCCAAAGGGTGAGTGAGCTCACCATCCATCCCTGTCTTTGACTGAATTTTCCCCCTTCTCTTTCCTGCCTCTGAGTCGGTACATTAAGGTAAATCAGGGTTCTCAGAGCACCCTTTTCAGAGTTACTTTTTTACCAGAGGCCAGAGTCTTTCTCCTTACATCAGAGTCCTCAGTGTTCCCCCTTAAATCGGGGTTCCCAGACCATCCCTTATGTTACAGTCCCCAGAGTTCTCTCTTACATCAGAGTCTGCAGAGTCCCCCCCTACAGTGAAAGGGAACTCTGCAAGGTCAGATGTAAAAGGGGAACTCTAAATTCAGATGAAAAAAGGGAGCTCTGTGGACTCTGATGTAAAGGGGGACGTTTGTTATTAACTTCATATGATTAGAAATTTTATTTAATTGCAAAATATATGTATAGTTTATACTATAAAAATAATTGCCATGCGCCACTAAAAGTGTTCGGGTTTGACTTCAAGAAAAGGTGGCAACCCTAGTGCAGGCCCCTACCCGGGAAGTCCCCCCCAGTCTGGGGAGGGTGACCTTGGGACCTGGATGCAGCCAGGAGGTGCAGTTATTCTTGGAGCGGCACAGGAGGAACAGGAGAACAGTGGAGGTGCCACAGTAGGAGTGAGAGACTTTAAAGTATCCACCGGTGCAGTGAGTGACTGGGACTGAAGGAGAAAGGCTAGAGCAGGCTGGGAGAGGAATGGTGGACAGTCTGTGGGAGCCTTGGGAGCCAGTCAAGGGAAAGGAGAGTCACAACCAGAGAGCAGGTCGATGGGACCTGGTAGAGGATGGGCTGGGAGTTGTAGCACTGAAGCATTTTACTGCACATTCAGTGGCCTGGCCTGTAATGGGTGTTCCTGAGGTCTTTCTGGAACTGGGTAGGCCTCACCATGTGCTAACCACGGTGAAGAGAAAGGTATAGAGAAGCCTGATAAATTTTCTTTCAGGCTGGAAACTAAGTTCTGAGCTGGAGAGAAGCAAAGGAGTGGAAAGCTGTGACTGCTGTGTAGTGAGAGAACTGTAAGAGAAACGGTCAGCAAGTGAAGTGCTGCAGTGTTGGGAGAGTCTGCAGTGAAGCGAGCATATACAGGCTTGTAGATGGGAACTTTGTACCATAATTCTTTGGGTATCCCACAGTTACCCCTTATCTCCATCCAAGTTATTTCCCCCAAATAAAACAACAAGAAAACAAGAACCGGCCTGGTCAGTGTCTCCGGATGTGTGATATATGGTGCGATTGAGGTCAGCTATCAGGTGAACCACTACTACAAGCCACTCTCAAGGGAGCACATGGCTACATGTATGTTACCTCAACCTTTAATCATTTTTTTAGATGTGCACGAAAGCAGCAGCTCTCTCCCTCCTCATAGGTTCAGAGACAACATTGGCTCCTGCTGCTGTCAATCACAACAAGGAAGGATGGGGGGGGGGGGGCTGTGTGTCTATGGACACACAGAGCTGGCTCAGAAGTGGGCCAACATGGGTGCCCCCAAAGCAAATGGCTTTCTATGATGGCAGTTGGTGGGGGGGGGGGGGAGGTGTCAGAATCGCCGTCGGAGAACCCACAAAGAGAGGGATTGAGGTTGCTCTGTTCAAAACCATTGCAGAGCAGGTAAAAAAAAGTAAAGTTTTACAATGACTTTAGGTGGGCTTTAATGCCAGGGGGCGGAGTAGCTTCCTGATTGTGACTATTCCAACTGACTCTCACATGATCGGGCACCCAACCCGCTGGCTCCTGATCGTAAACCGTGCCCGATAGCTGTTAGCAGCAGTGATCACAGTCCAGGCACAGAACCTCAGACTGGCATATGTGTAGCAGCGTTTAATCCAACCTTTCCAGCTTCTGCATATATCTGTTACAGCATCAGGAAGAGGTTAGGAAGGGTAAAGGGGGATCTGGATTGGTTTCTTCTAAAACCCTTCCATCAGGTTGACACTGATTGGCTATCAACACTCATAAAAATGTTACTTTGTTCAACACTGCCATGATCCATCTGCCAGGCACAGATATGACATGCTCTGTTGCGAATACGTTTACTGAGCAATTATCACTTCGGATCTGGACGCCTTTGATTGCATATTCCATAAAGTAAGCAGCACATGCTTGTGGTATCCTGCTGCCACAGAACTTTGCACACGCGCTGCAATCCAATCCAGCATGCCAGTAACACCATTAACATATAAAGGCAGTCATCAGCTGCTTGAGGTTGCCCGACATAAGAGAACCATTCTTCAGGATTCCAGAAAAGCATCGTCTTTCACTGCCCAAACTGTGAACTCAGCGAAACGTGGATGAGGATTTCTCTCTTACTGTTCCAGTTTCTGCTGATCACCAAAAAGTCAGAGATTACATGGAGAGAAATGTTCAGACTTGTAGCTGGGCTTGGAATAAGTGCATTGAGTTTTCCTGTCTGCAGCAATGTCTAGCAGCTTGTGGCCTGACAACTAGAGAACTACTAATCCTTGAAGGCCCTATGCTGATCAATAATAAGTATATATGCGCGTTCATGTGTAATCACCAGAGACGCACATACATGGCCCAGTTTTTTTAGACTATTTGACAAAAACATCAACAAAAATGTAAATGATGAGAGCCCCCTATAGTTGCAAAGACCACTGCTAATGACTGATAGAAATGGGATATATTGTGTGAAATGTTTGTTTGAGGGCTAATTTGTCTGCCAGGAAAAAAAAGCCCCCATATAAGAGCAAAAAGAGCTCACACGATGAATGGACAACTAAAGCCTCGTACACACGGTGCAACGATCGTACGACTGGACATCCAAAATCATATGTTGGCTGTCAGGGGAGGGCTGGCAGTCTTAGTCCAGGGGGGCAAGTCCAGTCAAGTGGCCCATTGAACCACTAAATCAGCTCACCATCCATGTCCACCTGGTTTTAGAACGGATATTGATGTTATGAAGCAAGACAAATATGATACAATGTGGTAACATCATTTAATGTTAATAGCAACAAAGGAGGTTTCACAAAAATAATGCATCAATGCAACTCATCAGTGCCCACCAATGCAGCCTCACCAGTGCCCATCATTGTAGCCTCACCAGTGCCCATCAGTGCAGCCTTGTCAGTGCCCATCAATGCAGCCTCATCAGTGCCCATCAATGCAACCTCACCAGTGCCCGTCAATGCAGCCTCATCAGTGCTTATCAGCTTAGCCTCATCAGTGCCCATCAATGCAGCCTCACCAGTGTCCATCAATGCAGCCTGATCAGTGCACATCAATGCAGCCTCACCAGTGCCTATCAAATGCAACCTGATCAATGCCCATCAATGCAGGCTCACCAGTGCCCATCAGCACAGACTGATCAGTGCCAATCATTGCAGCCTGATCAGTGCCCATCAATGCAGCCCGATCATTGCCCATCAATGCAGCCTCGCCAGTGCCCATCAGCACAGCCTGATCAGTGTTCATCAATGCAGCCTCACCAGTGCCAATCCAATGCAGCCTGCAATGCAGAGAGAGGAGAGCCGCCGGATTACACAGAGCGGGGATCTCTCGCTTACCTGGTGCGGCTGCTGTCATATGAAGTCCCGCCTCCTGGACCAGCTCCTATGATAGACATCACCAGTGTGCTGTCTATTATAGAAGCTGGTCCAGGAGGTAAGACTATGTAAGCGGGAGATCCCCGCTTTGTGTAATCCGGCGGCGCCCTCACGAGGCAGCCCAATGGGCCCATCAGGATCCATGGTAGGGCCATGCCCTACCATTTAATGAGAGCACCGTTAAGTCCGTTCAAAGGTTGTGGCCCCCCAAAGACTGCCTATCAACCAAACTATTTCTAAAACTAATTTCCAGTATTATTTCTGTAAGCCATCTAGATAAAGTAGAACTAAAGCCTAACTAAATAACATTTAGTCTGTGTACACCCTAAAGTGGTTCTAAAGGTTCAAGGTTTTTACCTTCATGCATTCTATGCATAAAGTTAAAAAACCTTCTCTGTGCAGCAGCCCTCCCAGTTCCCCCTAATCCTTACCTGAGCCTGATCTTTCTCAGCATCAGCTCGGGAGCCCTCCTGCTTGGGCGCCTTCATTGGAAGTTGCTTGCTCTGGGGGCACTCGGCAGAAGGGAGGGGCCATGAGCGCTGGTGGGGGACCCCAAAAGAGGATGATGAGGGCTGCCCTATGCAAGGCTGTTGCACAGAGCAGGTAAGCAGAGGCGGCTCTCTAATTAGGCCAATTAGGCGGTCGCCTAAGGCCTCGCTCGCCCAGGGGCCTCGCGCCGTAAGTGTAACATGTTTGTTTGTTTTTTTTTGATTGTCATTGCCTTTAATATCACTTTAATCGTCAAATGCCAGCACTCACCATTGTTGTCTAATATAGTAAAATATCTCATTAAATATCCAGGAAGATACAGAACTAAAAAAAAATAAAAACCTGGCTGATTCAGGTTTTTCCAGTATCTCTGCTAATAAAGATAATTTTTCTGTTTTGGACAACAATAGTGAATGCTTGTAGGCAGGGGCAGTCTACTTTCTCCACTGCAGGTGGCTCTTGTCTGCAGCATCATTGTAGGTGGAGGAGGAAGTCGAGAGGAGCCTTGAATTTTTCCACATTTTGTCACGTTACAACCAAAAACGTAAATGTATTTTATTGGGATTTTATGTGATAGACCAACACAAAGTGACACATAATTGTGAAGTGGAAGGAAAATGATAAATGGTTTTCAACATTTTTTACAAATAAATAGGTGAAAACAGCCACATTTTCAAGGAAATTCCAATACCTATTATTTAATAGTTATTTAATATTATTTCAAATGTTCTTTCTTATTTCCGAATTTCGAAAATTCAGAAATAACATTTGAAATAATAACTTACTAATAATTTATTAGTTCTTTTTTTATTTACGAATTTCCAAAATTTGGAAATAAGAAAGAACATTTGAAATAATAATAAATAACTATTAAATTATAGGTATTGGAATTTCCTTGAAAATTTGGTTGTTAGTGAATTTAAATATGAAATTTATTACTAATAGCCATATTTTCAAGGAAATTCCAATACCTATAATTTAATAGTTTTTTTATTAGTTAGTTATTATTTCAAATGTTCTTTGTTATTTTCAAATTTTCGGATTTCCAAATTCCTGAATTTCCAAATTTCGGATATTCGGCTGTTCTGATTGCCGAATTACCACGATTCGGATTTTCTGATTTTCGACTTGCCTAATTTTTGAATCGGAAAAATGAAAATTCGGAAAAAATTCGGAAATTTGAAATTCGTTGGTAAAAACGAAATTCGTAACGAAATTAATTGCACAAGCCTACTAAACATACAGCCAGTGCTACAATGGAATGGTTTAGATCAAAGCATATTCATGTGCTAGAATGGCCCAGTCAACGTCCAGACCTAAATCCAATTGGGAATCTGTGGCAAGACTTGAAAATTGCTGTTCACAGGCGCTCTCCATCCAATCTGACAGAGCTTGAGCTATTTTGCGAGGAAGAACGGGCAAAAATGTCCTCTCTAGACTTCGCCAAAAAGACTTGCCGCTGTAATTGCAGTGAAAGGCGGTTCTACAAAGTATTGACTCAGGGGGCTGAATACAAATGCACCCCACACTTTTCACATATTAATTCGTAACAAATGTTGAAAACCATTTATCATTCTCCTTCCACTTCACAATTATGTGACACTTTGTGTTGGTCTGTTACATAAAATCCCAATAAAATACAATTACGTTTTTGGTTGTAACATGACAAAATGTGGAACATTTCAAGGGGTATGAATAAGTTTTCAAGGCACTGTAGTTCCTCTATGTTTTCCTCAGTCACAGGGGGATAGCTATATGGTTAGATGCGGGCCCCCCATCTTACTTTGGTGGCCATCTTGGGTCAGGCAGAGTCTATTTAAGACCCTGGCTCCCGGATTTGGTGTGAATTTTGCAAGTAGCTAGAGTAGGGACAGGTAACCCGTCTGTCAGGGACAGTGTATAGCATAGGGACACGCAATTCTTACTGGCAGCATCCCCATTCAGGTGCAGACCGACCAGGCCGCATTCCACTCCTTGAGCAAATGCTTTGCTGTTACAACTTGTTAGTACTCCTGGTTGGGATGCCTTCCTGGGCCTGTTTGTTGTACTGAACTTTGTTATAATATTTTCATGCAATTAGACCTGGATTCTGTGGGGTTTTTTGCCCGCCACATCATGCTGCACCTACCCACATGCTGGCATTTGGAGACTTTAAAACTGCACTAGGAGACCAACCATTCTTGCCTGGACAAAGATGTGGAGTGGTTGAACAGCACTACCTTTCGCCTGCTCATCTTAGACAATTGACTTTTTCCCGTAAAACACTGTTTTCACTGTTAATTTATCAAACACAACAAGACGCATCAATAATCCTAATCAATATGGGGAATGCAAAACGTGTTCATGAACATGCAAAACCTTTCTCATGTTACAACATGCTATTTTTATCACCAGTAAATTATGTGGACCCTTAGAACAATCGTTTGGCACTCTGATTATTGATTTCACTTGGATTGAAGGTCTATGCATTGTGGCAGAGCTGCAGAGGTTCAAGTGGTTGTAAAGGTTACATTTTTTTTTCTCTAAAATAATAAACATGGTATACTTACCTCTGGGGCTCTCGGCTCCTCCTCCTCTGTGTCTGCCACTAAAGCAAGCTGCCTAAGGGGGTAGATGTGTGGGCTCGCTCCCGAGCCGGGCTGTGTATGACCATAGACAAATACAGCACGGCTCAGCCTTGCCCCCCACTCTCAGTTCACAAGATTTGATTGACAGCAGAAGAAGCCAATGGCTCCCACTGCTGCCACACTGTCCTGTGAATGCAGGGAGAGAGCAGAGAGCCGCTGCAGACTTGCACATAGGGTTGCCACCTGTCCAGGATTCACCCGGACAGTTCGGGTTTAGAATCATGTGTCCGGGTTTCAGTCCACTTGAAACCCGGACACATTATTCAGACAGGAATGTGGATCGGAACAGGGCTTGGCAGGAGGGTGAGGGGGCAATATGTGTGCCACATTACTATTCTCTTTGGAGCGCCCACAGGTGTCCTAGGTCTATTACAATCCTATAATGTATACTAAAAAAAAAAAAATACTGTGCGCCTCTAAAATGTTCGGGTTTGGCTTGAAGAAAAAGTGGCAACCCTACTTGCACAGTGTTGGATCAAATGAGGACTCAGGGGGGTGAGGGGTCAATACTGCTACTGAGGCATTGAATGGATTAAATGTAGTTATTGCGGGGCTTTTAAGGTGTATACAAACAACACAGATGTAAAAAAATTACAAATTTTATTTTACAACATTAAAAATGATTTGTTCATATAAAATCAATGGGTGTAGACAGAAAACTGCTACAGTGTCTTAATTCATATATGACAATTAATGCCTTGACTCAACATGTTTCGCCATATTAGACACGAAGCTTCTTCAGGAGTATGCGCATCAATCTGGCCATTTGATAGCAGCAATTTAACACCCATGCATTATTGGTTTGGATAGCATTATAGGCAGCCACAGAGGGGGTAAGTGGTCCTAGGTTGGATATTGTCCACAAATGACTTATGAGGAGGTGGAGAAGCTTAGTTGGATAGCTAGCAAGCAGTGTTAACTCCCACCAATGCAAAGGTTTACTTTGTCAGTGTGCACTTGTTTGTCTGCCTGTTAAATTGCTACTATCAAATGGCCAGATTTTTGGGCATACTCCTGAAGAAGCTGTGTGTCTAATCCAGCGAAACATGTTGAGTCAAGGCATCAATCGTCATTAAAAGTCCAGCAATAACTACATTTAATCCATTAATTTAACTTTTGAGATGTGGTGCCTTATGTTAATTTAACATCCCCTGGTTGAGACTGAATATTGGTAATGCTACTGAGGCATTTTTTAACTTAATGCAGGGAATGCATTAAGTTAAAATATGTCTTGGCTTTAGCACCACTTTAAGTCATCAAGCCCAATCAATACCCCCTGATTGACAGAATAATAGTGTTATGTCTAGCAACTCACATCAACATTTACTAGAATGTAAGATTAGGTTTACACTTGTGGTTGGGGGGATGCTAAAAACACATGGTTGAACTGCATTTTTACTTTCCTTAACTGCTCCCACTTAAAGCGGTTGTCTACCCATTTAGAAAATAATAAAATAAAAACCTGCAAGACAATAGCATAATGAGCTAGTATGCACCGCATACTAGCTCATTATGAAATACTTACCTTGAAACTAAGATCCAACCGAGCTGCTCGGTCCCCTCTGAGGGAGCGGACATCTTCCCTCGGATCTTGCTTCCAGGTACGCGGCTCTGGCGCTGTGACTGGCCGGAGCCGCGAGACATCACTCCCGTGCATGCGCGCGGCACCAGTCTTTCCGGCAAGGTCCGGCCCTATTGCCAGGCCTTTGCCGGGACATACACGGCGCTTTCGCCATAACGCCGCAACATCTTAGAGAGGGAATATCTCCTAAACCGTAGAGGTTTAGGGGATATTCATTATTATAGGCTTACCTGTAGGTAAAATTACAAAAATTGGGTAGACAACGGCTTCAAGTGGCAAAGGCAGTGGACAGGAGTGTACCTATGCCATGATCCTGATGCTTTGCATCACATTGCAATCACATTCATCACTGATTCAACTGTTTTTTTTTGGTTTTTAGTGGTTGAAACAGTTGATGAGGAGGCAAAATAACCTCTCCTCACCACCATTAAAGCGCCCTCTGAAAAGGGATCCACCACTGATCACTCATCAGAGATGGATGAGTGATTGGTGGATAGCGTAAAGAAGCCTTGATGCTGTTCTTACCCCTGTAAAATTTTATTTAATATTTGAACAAGAAAGCATAAACATTGCTTATCCGCCCATCCGATGGTGCTTTCGTGGACTTGGCTAATTTTGAATGACTTTTCATTCCAGTACCATGTCAGTGTCTCGATTTTCAAAGAATGAGCGTTCTACTTTCGGATTACCTGACATGTGCATAAAGCCCCATACACACTATTCGATTTTCTGTCTTCTCCAAAGCCCTATAATATTTGAGGTCAAACCTTAGGAGTTTCAATTTGTTTGCAATCAGGCAGACCCTTATGCCTCGTACACACGGGTCGACGATCGTATACAACAGGTCGTACGAACGACCGTTGTATGCTAAATCGACTGTTAGTACACGTGATTAGAACAGCCGACGTACGACGGTCATACAACAGAAGTTGGATGAGCAGACTAGAAAACTTGGTAGTACCAACAAGCGGTCCAACAAAGTTGTACCGTGTGTACAGAGAAGTTGGTCCAACAAAGTTGTACTGTGCAAAACACACATGCTCAGAAGTCAGGAACGGCCGGATGCTAATTACATGCACCTGAACTTTCTCTTTATACGTTCATAACACGTCACTACGTTCAGCTTGGTCGTACGATCGTGTAGTGCATGTCAGTACGCAAGATACAACAGCCAACATACGATTTGGTCCGTTCGGTCGTACGACTGTCGAACCGCGTGTACAATGCTTTAGACTACCTGGTTTTGGTAAATCTGAAGACAAAATCCACAGAAAATCTAATAGTGTGTGGGGGTCTTAGATTTGCTACAATTTTTTCCTGGTCGAGAGAAAATTCAGTGATTAGAAATACGTTTGTTCCCAGTCAATTTGCCAAAATTTTTGTGTCCTTGAATTATTTTGTTCGCTTTGATGAAACTGATTCCTCCTTCAGCTCTTAGATAGTCTTACGATCCCTCAGAAAAGAGTTTTCTAACAAAATTCTACAGGTGTAAGGCCAGTTTAAGAATGTCACCCCCGGTATCCATAGATGGACCTGTGCTGATACAATAACAGCTGAAGTCTAAGCATAGGTCAGGCCTTCACTTCAAGGATTTATCCATGGAGCTCAGTGCCTTCTAAATCACTGTCTGTTTTATCCTCCCGAGAGAAGATGGTCCATAGCAATAAACTATGCAATAAACTAAAAATGAGATTCTGTCCTTCAAGTACTCCGAGACGTCTCTCTATTGATTAAACAGCGGAGCAGGCGAGGGATCTGAAGGTGTAAGCTGTCAGTACATGCCTGCCAGTCTCTTTCAGTTGCAAAACGAATCCACAGCAACAACCTGCATGGTCAGAGACATTAACTAACAAATAGGTTTCAGGAAAAGTGATTTTTCTTCTTTCTACAGCAGACTATAGGGCGGGTTATCTTGAAAACCAGGATCAAAATCACTAGTAACCTTACATATCGCTCGGCTTTTACCTTTAATTGTGTCTGTTGTAAATATGTAGAAACTAGAAATGTGCATGATGGAAAAACGTGTTTAATTTCGTTAAGTTAATCATTTTTTTTAGGCATATTCGTTATGTTAGAATGATTCGTATTAGGAATTTGTTTTGTATATTTTGGTGTATAATGTATTTGAATTCGAAATGGAAACATATTGCAATAAATAAAGTAAGGTAAACGTCGGCGTCAAAAAACGCCGGTTAACGCCGGTACAATATTAGTCTGCGTTTGTTGGCGTTTTGTGGCGTCAGCGTCAAAAAATGCCAAAACGTTACAGCCTCAGAACGTGATGGCTGTGGGTTCTAGTTTCAGCTCACTACCGCCGACGCCATCTACAGCTCAAAAACGTCTGCGTTTTTATGGGGCCATTGACTAACATGGAGAGCTGCAAAAAACACCGGCGTCAAAAAACGTCCGTGTGTATGAGGCCTAAGGCGTTTTCTGGTGTTTTTTGCAGCTCTCCATGTTAGTCAATGGCCCCATAAAAACGTTGGCGTTTTTGAGCTGTAGATGGCGTCGGCGTTAGTGAGCTGAAAGTAGAACCCACAGCCATCGCGTTCTGAGGCTGTAACGTTTTGGCATTTTTTGACGCCGACGCCAACAAACGCCAACTAACGCCAACAGACGCCAACTAATATTGTACCGGCGTTGTCCGGCGTTTTTTGACGTTAGGTTGAAAAATAGCAGAGGGATGATTTTTTTAAAAAAACGCCTATTGACGCCGACGCTCACTAACGCCGATGCATAACGCCGAAAAACGCCAATTTTTTTTCCCTGACGTCGGGCCCGACGTTTTGTTTATTTTTAAAGATACGCCCGTGTGTATGAGGCCTAAAAGTTAAATAAGATGATGATTCCTACTTAGGCTGCTTTATAGAATAGAATAGAAAATAAAAGTCTAGAATAGAATAAATAGAATATAAAAATAGAATAGAGTAGAAGAAATAGAATAGAACAGAATAAAGCAGAATCAAATAGAAAAAATAGAATAGAGTAGAAAAATAGAATAGAATAGAATAAAATTGAATATATATATATATATATATATACATTGCCTTGAAAAAGTATTCATACCCCTTGAAAGTTTCCACATTTTGTCATTTTACAACCAAAAAGGTAAATGTATTTTATTGGGAATTTATGTGATAGACCAACACAAAGTGGCACATAATTGTGAAGTGGAAGGAAATTGATAAATGGTTTTCAACATTTTTTACAAATAAATATGTGAAAAGTGTGGGGGGCATTTGTATAGCGCCCCCCTGAGTCAACACTTTGTAGAACCCCCTTTCCCTGCAATTACAGCTGCAAGTCTTTTTGGGGGTCTCTACCAGTGCTGCACATCTAGAGAGGACATTTTTGTCCATTCTTCTTTGCAAAATATCTCTGGATGGAGAGCGCCTGTGAACAGCAATTTTCAAGTCTTGTCACAGATTGGAAATAGAGTATTGGGAGGAGGGCCTCAATAAAAGACCCTCAAATGATGGACAACATGTTTCCGGTACCTCATCCTAACCAGTAATACACAAAATAGTGGGCCTAACAAACTAATTATAAAGGACTTTAACGGTACCCCAATGTTAGTAAAAAATGTCAAAAATAGTGGTTTATTGTTACATGATAAAAATATTCACATATGTACATATCAAAAAAACACATAAGAAACATACACAGATTACACACATTTTTTTTTTTTTTTGCAAAAACATCTGATACTCCTTTCCATAGATTCTTGTTGGCTCCACTATAGTAGAGCACAGTGAGTTTCTGTAGTTTTGATGCAGTTTGCGTTTCACAGGAAATAACCTGCTTCTTCAGGACAAAGTTTCAGCAAGAACACTACAATATGGAATAATACAGATTAGAACCTTCAGGGCTCTGGTGCAAGAAATTATGAAGGGCCCCCCTGACCCCTGGCCAGAGCCCTTCCCTCTTCCCACTGATCCTGGGGCCCTTTACTCCCATCGCGGGTCCCTTTTATTACGGTACCGCAGCGGGGCCCTTTCACAAGTTCTGCAGCGGGCCCCCTTTTTGCCATCTTCGGGCCTCCCCATGGTGGTGAAATGCCAGGGGCCGGTCGCAATTGCAACCTTTGCAATCCTGATAGTTCCCTCACTGGTGTCAGTAGTTTTTAATTTTTATTTTATTATTTTTTTTACCATTTCATTTTATTTCTTTTACAATTTTACTTTTACTATTTTTTTCATTTTTTTAGGAGCTCTGTTGGGGGGCTTTGATGAGATATCAGGGGTCTAAACAAACCTCAGCCTTCAATCTCCATCTGTGTAGCCTCAGCTGCACAGAATGAATGGACAGGAATCTCTGTGCACCGAGCCTCCCATTCATTCAGAAACGGAAGTATAGTAAAAACAGCTTACTATGCTTTAGTTATGAATGAACCAATTGGTACCAATCACTGGGATCCTGGGAACAGCAGAAGACAATTAAACTGGATAGGAGGGGTGAGGGGTGGTGGGGGCAGCATATAGAGCAACCAATCTCCTCCATTAGGAGGAAAATGGAGGAGATTGGTTTCTCTAAATGCTGCCACCACCATCCCTCCTATTCAGGTGCACAAGGGAGGCACACGGACCCCCTGGAGCATGGGGCACGGTTGCAATTACAACCCCTGTAGTTACGCCCCTAGTTCTACCCATCTTCTGACCCATGTCCTTTAAGAGTAGCCAAAAGGCATTTTTAATGGGCAGTAGATTATTGGGTTGGGCAGTACCTAGCCCAATGTATAGGTGAGGCTTATGCCCAACGTTTAAAAGCATGCACACTGTGGTATCTGCTTATAGGCAGTACCTTCAGTTTTAGATATTTGAAGAGGAGGACTAGTACACTTTAAAACCACACAAATTCTAGTTTTTAAATAACCCCCACATACTTAAAAAAAAGTGTGCATGATTTTTTTTTCCTGACTGGTCTGGTGATATCAAAGGCCCTTTCAATGGACCTTAGTCCTTACTCCTGCACTGTTCATTGTAGGTGTACTACTGTACCTGGTTGAGGAACAGACCTTCCCCTGGTACAGAGCCGGACTGAGTGAGCATTGCTGCATTTCTTAGTTTTAGTACTGCTATACTACATTGTTTTCATAATTTTCACAAATTGTTTCCTTATCACTTCATAAACTGCTTTCCCAGGATGACTTCTCTGCCTTAAAGTGTTGCTAAACCCAGGACCTTTCATTCACTATATCCGGTCTCCCACAGTACCAGAACATAGAAATGCAATTGTTTTAGTAAATATAAACTGCTAAATATGTTTTCTCATCAGCATTTAGAGCAGTCTTGTGACTTCTATCAGTGTCTGATTAAAGCTTGTAGAAGGAGTTTTCCTTTTTCCAGTGATTGTCCTATGAGGATGCAGGACCCCTGACCCTCTGTCTGTACAGTGCTGATTGGCCCTGTGCTGATTAAATGCACCCTCTGAGCATGTGCAGCTCGCCCCAAAAGCCCTATTCTATCAAGATATGGATTGGGAACAGTGGAAGAAGGGGAGTATCAGAGAAGACAGGATCAAACAGCCTTTTTACACAATACAGAGGATTAACCCCTTCCACAGTGAGTATAACAAGCATGCTTTACTGCATATACAGACTGATTTTATTGTGATAGCTACATTCGTGTCTTTTTTTAGCCTTTCATTCTTCTCTTTTCATCTAGTGATCCAGCCAGCAGGTCTGTTGTTTTTCAAAAGCTCAAGCTCTCCAGCATAATGTATCAGTTTACATGGATGAGACCAAGCACTTGACGCTGGCAGGGGTGATTACAATGATCAGCTTTTATTTATTCATGCTAAATATTATGTTATCCGAGTCCTAAAAACTGGAGCATATATGTACAATACAATATGTTTTTCCACCCCAAAGAACTGGAGTGGGTGGACACACACATACTATGTGAGGGTAATGGGTACTAGGTTTATGTATTGGCTGCTTTATCATTCCAGTGAAGGAAAGTGTTGGTTGATTTCAACAACCTATAATTTCAAAATAATTTTATGCTCTGCTTCCATTAGAATTGCCTGTGAAACCAGAATTGACGACTTGGTGATGTTCCTTTTTTATAGCAATAAATAGAAATAGCATTGAAGGAGGCCTGCTAACGTAATATTTTCTCTTCACCATTTAACGTGTTGGTGGACGGTGTAAGTGGCGCGATAAATGTGACAGCCCGCTTGGGCAGTTTGTCATCAGCCGACTCACCTCCAGAACATTTGTTATTATCTGCAATTTTTCAGTTTCCCTGGGTACAATTTGGGTGTTCTTTTGTTTGATGACTTTTCCTTCTAAACAAAATCAATCTGGCCTTGGGTCTGATACACGGGGGGTTTGTAAATATATGTCAGTTTTTTATTTTCCATTAAATACACGGCTCAAAAAAATGAAAGGAACACTTTTTAATCAGAGTATAGCATCAAGTCAATTAAACTCCTGGGATATTGATGTGGTCAGTTAAGTAGCAGAGGGGGTTGTTAACCTCTAGAGATCCGCGCTATAGACGAAAGACGTCTACAGCGCGGACCTGAATCTCCGGGTGGACGTCCATGGATGTCCACCCGGAGATTCAGATTTGCTCCTTTGTGCAAGGAGGAACAGGATAAGTACTGCCAGAGCCATACAAAATGACCTCCAGCAGGTCACTGGTGTGATTGTCTCTGGCCAAACAATCAGAAACTGACTTCATCAGGGTGGCCTGAGGGCCCGACGTCCTCTAGTGGGCCCTGTGCTCACTGCCTGCTACTGTGGAGTTCGATTGGCATTTGCCATTGAACACCATTGGCAGGTCCGCCTCTGGCACCCTTTTCACAGATGAGAGCAGGTTCACCCTGAGCACATGTGACAGACGTGAAAGGGTCTGGAGAAGCCGTGGAGAACATTATGCTGTCTGTAACATCGTTCAGTATGACCGGTTTCGTGGTGGGTCAGTGATGGTCTGGGGAGTAGGGTTGCCACATCATCCCTTTAATCCAGGACACATATGAATTACACAGGTTCTGAGGTTAATTTAATGCAAGTAAGGCACCAAGTGAATTTAGTTACCACCTTAATCAGCCGCAGAACCTGTGTAATTAATGTGTGTCCTGGATTAAAGGGATGATGTGGCAACCCTACTGGGGAGGCATATCCATGGAGGGACGCGCAGACCTCTACAAGCTAGACAATGGCAGCCTGACTGCCATTAGGTATTGGGATGAAATATTTGGATCCATTGTCAGACCCTATGCTGGTGAAGTGGGTCATGGCTTCCTCCTGGCGCTCTACAATGCCAGGCCTCGTGTGGTGAGAGTATACAGCCAGTTCCTGGAGGATGAAGGAAATTATACCATTGAATGGCCCCCACGCTCACCTAACCTAAATCCAATAGAACAGCTCTGGGACATTATGTTTCGGTCCATCCAACGCTGCCAGGTTGCCCCTCAGCCTGTTGAGGAGCTCAGTGATGCCCTGGTCCAGATCTGGGAGGTAATACCCCAGGACATCCCTCGTCTCAATGCCCCGACGTTGTCAGGCATGCATACAAGCTCGTGGGGGCCATACAAGCTACTGAGGACCATTATGAGCTGCTGCAATGAAATTTCAGCAAAATGGACCAGCCTGCTGCATCAATTTTTCACTTTGATTTTCGGGGTGTCTTTGAATTCAGCCCTCGGTAGGTTGATAATTTAAATTTCCATCAAACGATGTGGCATCCTTTCCTTCCTAACACTTTACCCCGTCCACATTAGTATGGATATCCAGCGTGAGATTTTTCCCCTTGAGGTCTGATGTGTTTTCAAAGTGTTCCTTTTATTTTTTTGAGCAGTGTATGTTATAACTATGATACAAATGTTACATAGAAACATTGTTTCCATGTATAATTTGTAGCTACAAGCCTATTAAACAGCCTACTCACTGAAAACAATGCATCACCTGTTTATTTATTTTTATCTCAATGGTTGTGAGAGTGAACCTGAACTAAAAAAACGAAGATCTGCTAATTTTTGTTAATTGTAGCTAAGGCTCCATTTACACTTTTACAACTCCAGAGTTGCAGCGACTTTGAAGTGCAACTTTGATGCGACTTGGTCGCAACTTTGTATGTGTGCAACTTGGATACGACTTTGGCTTTGACTAGTGATAAAGGACAACTGTTGCATTGTATGCCATTCTGACTTTTATGCACCTTGAGGGCCATAAACTTCAATGTTAACCCTCAAAAGTTGCATGAAAGTCGTACCAAAGTAGTGCATGAGCTATTCTGAAGTTTCAGCAACTTTAAGTCGCACATATATGAATGGTTTAATGTAAAAGTTAAACTGCAGCGCATATAGGCAATGTATGTGGCCAAAATGTCCATAAAAAGTCCATAAGTAATATAGAACGTGAGTCCTAAATTAATGATGCTGTCACCAACCATGCTGAAAGTACGTTGAAAACTCCCAATTGTAACTTCAAATACCGGGAGTTCCACGTATTTTCAGTCTTACCGTATGTTACGTTGTCAACAGGAAATAGTGATCAGTTTCGGTTTCAGCATAGGTTCAACGTGTGTATGTTTCAACGCTGGTTCAGCGTAGTTTCAACGTGAAGTTTCAGCGACGTTGAGACCTCAACATTTTCACATTTACCTCGGAATCGATGTTAATTGTTTTTAATCGTCTAGAAGCAAAAAAATCAAGTCCAAGTGAGAGTGTTGGTAACTCTATTTTTATTTATTTGTCCACTACGTAACAAAAGTCACTCATC
>BLSH010389181.1:0-17776 GCA_018402905.1 Glandirana rugosa
GTCCGTGCGATCGTTCGGGTTCCGTCCGGACCCGGACCCGGACTTTGTCCCGAAGTTCGGACGGACCAGCAGAACCCGAACTTCCAGAGGTTCGCTCAACTCTAGTTGTATGCTCTCTCTGTGTGGGATTCCTCCAGGTACTCTGGTTTCCTCCCACACTTCAAAGACATGCAGGTAGGTAAATTAGATCCTGTTTAAATTGGCCCTAGTATATGTATGAATGTGAGTTAGGGACCATAGATTGTAAGCTCCTTGAGGGTAGGGACTGATGTGAATGTACAATATATATGTAAAGGGACAGGGCTATATAAGTCCCTGAAATAAATGAATGCAGTGTATTTTATATAACATACTGTACATATATTCTTAAGCCACTGCCTAACTTTTTGCTATCTCCGCAAATGTTTTCACTATATTCGGCCTCTGTGTAAGTGGCCTTATATAGTGTGGGTGTGGACTCAGACCCGCTGAGCAATGATTGGCCAAAGGCACCCTTCCTTTGGCCAATCATGGCTCTCACAGCAGAGCATGCTGTGATTGGCCAAAGCGCATGTACATGCTTTGGCCAATCAGCGGGCATCATTCCCCCACAATTTCACTGCATTATGGGCCATTCAAATTTCCCACCAGCACCCCATAATGTTCAGGATTCGGTAAACCCCCCAATGTTCGATTCAAACATACTTTTGAATCGAACCGGGGGACCATCCCTATTGACCATGGATGTACATCGCAAGACACTTTAACATAAAAGATGGGACAAAAAATGTCTCCATTTTTAAATACATTTTTACACTTTTTAGGTGAATGGGTATGATGTACGCAATACCCAGTCACATGGGGGGCCAGGTTCTGGTGGCCCCCTTGTTAATGGGTGCTTCCAAATTTTGATCAGCCCCCCCAACCACCACTAGGGTTGCCACATCATCCCTTTAATCCAGGACACATATGAATTACACAGGTTGTTCTGAGGCTAATTTAATGCAGATGAGGCACCAAGTGAGTTTAATTACCACCTTAATCAGCCAAAGAACCTGTGTAATTAATGTGTGTCCTGGATTAAAGGGATGATGTGGCAACCCTAACCACCACGGTTGTCAGGAAGGCCCTTGTCCTCATCAACATAGGTACAAGAGGCTCTGAGGGGCGGGGCCACGCAGAGCCCCCCCCCCACCCCAAAGCACACACCACCTCATGTTAAAGTCATGTGGTCTGGTTTGTTTCAGGAGGGGGGCAAGCCCTCACTTGCACCCCCCCCATCCTAACCTCCAGGCTGCATGTGCAGAAAGGGTATGGAGTTCGGGGGGGAATCCCCCAGCATTTTGTAATTACATTTAGAGTGGCCTTCCCCTTAAAATCCATCCCTGAGCCAAAGAGCTTGGTATGGATTTGGTGGGTGGGGGACAACACATTATAGCCGCAAGCAAGTTGAAATTACATTTTTGATCAATGTAGGGGAGGATGTGGGAGCTATATGTGGTGTGGGTGGGGTTCATTGAATTATTTGGCATCACCACACAATTGCTTGCAGCCCATGTGCACACAGCACTTCCTGTTTCCAGCCACATTACACTGCCTCCTGACGTATAACTGTAAGGACTATGCAAATATAAATGAGACGATGACTTCTCAGTGCTGGTTCACACTAGTGCGATACGGGAACACTGCGAATCCACTGCGGGTTCCCACATCGCACACAACTTAAATAATTCACATTGCCATATACAAACTGCTAGGTGTGTCAATAGAAAGCCAACGACACCCCCAAATCAGTTTGCAGATCACACTGCAAACTCGGACAGGAATTGCATGGATGTGAACACCCATGTGATCTGATTCTGCTGTGGAACAAAAAAGGGTCCTGTGCAAGTTTGGTCAGGGTGCGATGGAAATTCAGCCATACTATCTGTATGGCTGAATTTGCATAGCACAGATCGCATGTGATTTGCACTGCAATGCGAATCACATCCGATCTCGGACACCGCACCACCCCCCGCCAAAACTAATTAAAGTTACAAATGAGAACAAGCAAAATCAATTTCATTTTATTTTGCCAACACCAGTATGTACATATTTTCTGGCATTAAAGTATTTGCAGTATATACACTTTTAGCAAAACAGCAATTGGGTTTGAAGGGCCCTGCTCACAGGAGCTTACAATCTAAAATTGGACTAAACCTTACAGTGGTCAATTTTAGTTTCACCATCCATAACTGCACACACATTTCATAAAATGAATAAACACCCTCGACATTATTAGCTGCAAAATTACAGAAAGATAATTAACAGTCATTCTAACAAAGCATTAAAACAGAACATTAAAAAAGGCGCAGATTAAACCAAGAACATTGGTGAGTATAAGACAAACAATACACACCCCAATCAGACAGAATGGTAAAATCAAGCCACTTTTGATGGTCAAAATGCACAATCATTTCCGCAAACAAACAGCTCTAGTAAAACATTTGTCATTAGCAAAATATCATTGCTTTTTCCACAAAAAACCACAGCACCAAACCTGACCTCTCATCAGGCCAAACCAGTACCCCCTACTGAAGTTCCTTATATAAGCTGGCACTGGCACATGCCCACTAGAAGTACACGCCCACCAGTATCTTTCAATCTGTCTTTTCTAATTTATTTCACCTGAGAGGCTGCCATTCCAGTACTATTTGCTGTGTTAACCCTTGGCTATGTTTCTTCAGATCAGTATAAGTCCAGGAAAATATTCTAAAGCCTCGTTCACACGGGACGACGATCGTATACAACAGGTCGTACTAACGACCGTTGTATGCGATATCGATCGTTCGTATGCGTGATTAGAACAGTCGAACATACGACGGTCGTACAAGGGAGTTGTATGAGCAGACTAGAATACTTGGTCGTACCAACAAGCGCTCATACGACCATTGTATCGTGTGTACAGAGCAGTTGGTACAACAAGTTGTATTGTGCAAAACACGCATGCTGAGAAGTCAGGAACGGCCAGATGCTAATTACATGCACCTGAACGTTCTTTCTGTGTAGTGCAGTCAGTATGCAATTTACATTATCCAACATACCATTTGCGACGATTGTACGTACGATCGTCGTCCCGTGTGTACGAGGCTTTAGTCAGTGTTTATCAACCCTGTCCTCAAGTACCCCCAACAGGTCATGTTTTCAGGCTTACTATTATTTTTCACAGGTGATTTGATCAGTTTTACTGCCTTAGTAATTACCATAGCTGTTTCATCTGAGGGAAATCCTGAAAGCATGACCTGTTGGGATGCCTTGAGGACTGGAGTTGAGAAACACTGATCGAAGCAACAGTTTTCTTACCAGATGAACCTGTGCAGTGTAAACCCTACAATTTTAAATGTCCAAGTCCCTGGCTGCAGCTTCCAATTTAAAGTCCCAAAATAACTTGCTTACATTACAGACTATTTGGACAAGAGATAAATAAAATTCCAGCTTGTCTTTGGTGAGAAACCCAACCAGGGGTTTATTATAAACTTCAACACAAGTATTAACATATCCAGGACGTGAACCAGCAACCTTTTGGGTGCCAGGTGGTTTTGCTAGCCATTTAGCTATTTGGCAGTGAGCAAATGTGTTGTCCATCACTGTGGTGTGAACCAGCCCTAAGTCCATAGCCATGCTCAGTATCACAAGTAATATACAAGTAGTGAGAAATGTGCCTTTACACACACATGAACTATAATGGCAGCCCAGGGTTCAGTATAGAGTTGGGCCACCATTTGCAGCTATAATAGCTTCAACTCTTCTGGGAAGGCTGTCCATAAGGTTTAGGAATGTCTCTATGGGAATGTTTGACCATTCTTCCAGAAGTGCATTTGTGAGGTCAGGCACTGATGTTGGATGAGAAGGCCTGGCTCGCAGTCTCTGCTCTAATTCGGCCAAAAGGTGTTCTATTGGGTTGAGGTCAGGACTCTGTGCAGGCCAGTCAAGTTCCTCCATACCAACTTCCCTCATCCATGTATTTATGGCCTTTGCTCTGTGCACTAGTGCACAGTCATGTTGGAACAGGAAGGGGCCATCCCCAAACTGTTCCCACAAAGTTGGTGAGCATGAAATTGCCCAAAATGTCTTGCTGATGCCTTAGGAGTTCCCTTCACTGGAACTAAGGAGCCAAGCCCAAGCTCTGAAAAACAACCCCAGACCATAATCCCCCCTCCACCAAATGGTTTGGACCAGTGCACAAAGCAAGATCCATAAAGACATGGATGAGTGAGCTTGGGGTGAAGGAACTTGACTGGCCTGCACAGAGTCCTGACCTCAACCAGATAGGACAAATATATCCCATAGACAAACATCCTAAACCTTATGGACAGCCTTCCCCAGAAGAGTTGAAGCTGTTATAGCTGCAAAGGGTGGGCTAACTCAATATTGAACCCTACGGACTTAGACTGGGATCCCATTAAAGTTCACGTGCATGTAAAGGTAGGCATCCCCATTGCCTAGCTAGTATAACTAGTATATCTGGCAAGATTTGCAATGGTGGTGGAACCCTCCTACACATAAATACTACATTTAGACATAATATAGGTAAGTCCCTGAGTCATGTTTAACAATATAGAGAGGACAAACAACATCTCTACACGAAGTGACATGCTTGAGAATCAAACCCAGCACATCTGCAGAGACAGAACTGCTACTTTTTAAGCCACAGGGCTTACACACAAGTCCTCCTACACATAAATACACAGATACTGCATGTCTAGGAATATACAGGGCTTACATTAGTCAGGAGTAAATCTTCTAAAATTTAATGTGATTTTTGGTGGTTCTTGCTGCGTGAGCATAGAATATATTAATTATTATAAAATAAATTATTATATAATAAAAAATAATTATATTAAAGTTATCCTCAGATTTTTGGTAATGACATTTTTGTTTCTGATGTTTGTACACATATCACATTTTTGGGGCTCAAATTGGGATCATTTGAAAAGAATAAAAAAAAATGGGACTAATTTTAAATTTCCATAAGCAATGGTATTGTTTGTGGTTTGTAAAGACATCTGTGTTAGTTTGGGGAAATATTTTTGTGACATGGACAGCAGCAAAGTGAAATTGACCAATTAAAAAAAAAAATATTTACAAAACATGAAGATATTTCACATTGTAGCATTCTTAAAAACAAAATTGATTATCAAATGTGCAACATTGTTGCCAGGACCATTTATTTGAGAGAAAGATACATTTCTTTTCAACGTGAAATGGATTTATTAGATAAAGTAACAATTGTACCATTAGAATGAATGGCAGAAACTTGCACTTGGCAAAATAACTCTCCTCTTCACTCCCAAAAAATGTGTGTAAAATAAGTCTCATTTTGGTATTTACTAACAACTCAAGGAATAACGCAATGAGAGTTATTTTGAGAGTTGTTTTGTGTCTGAGCATGCTCAGTTGTGCTCAGCTGTGCTCTGTGCCTAGGAGTAAAGAGACGGGGTATTTATCTCTTCTCAGACTTTTTTAAGATATTTCAATGTAGAAATCCCTTTTTCACACAGTTTAAAAGTAGATTACCTTTAAACAATATACCACATATTTTAGTACAATTTAGGGGATCAGATCATGCTCCAAACATTATTTCTATTTACACAACTCCAGGTCTGGACTGGATTAAAGAGTTGGCCATTATCTGTGACCTGGGAGCAATAGTGAATTCCATTTTGGCCTTTATTTACTGCCAGCGCTATTGTGAATACCGTTTTAGCGCTATTTACCGCGAATCGTGGTAATTTATCGCGAATTGCGGTAATTTTACAGCTATTTTGTGGCAATTTTGCCGCAGCCCTATAGTAAATGACCCCCTATATGTTTGAAGATCAACAAACAGCACACGCTGCTGATTCTGTGTTAGGAAAATAACTTTTTTGCTATAGCGCACACTCATTTTAATATTTACACAGCCATTAATGTCTAAACCGCTGGCAACAAAAGTGAGTACACCTCTAAGTGAAAATGTCCAAATTGGGCCCAAAGTGTCAATATTTTGTGTGGCCACCATTATTTTCCAGCACTGCCTTAAACCTCTTGGGCATGGAGTTCACCAGAGCTTCACAGGTTTCCACTTGATTCCTCTTCCACTCTTCCATGACAACAGCACGGAGCTGGTAAATGTGAAAGACCTTGTGCTCCTCCACCTTCCGTTTGAGGATGCTCCACAGATGCTCAATAGGGTTTAGGTCTGGAGACATGCTTGGCCAGTCCATCATCTTTAGCCTCAGCTTCTTTAGCAAGGCAGTGGTCGTCTTGGAGGTGTGTTTGGGATCGTTATAATGTTGGAATACTGCCCTGCGGCCCAGTCTTCGAAAGGAGGAGATGATGCTCTGCTTCAGTTTGTCACAGTACATGTTGGTATTCATGGTTCCCTCAATGAACTGTAGCTCCCCAGTCCAGTCATTCAGCTCCAGACCATGGCACTCCCACCACCATGCTTGGCAGTAGGCAAGACACATTTGTCTTTGTACTCCTCACCTGGATGCCACCACACACGCTTGACACCATCTGAACCAAATAAGTTTATCTTGGTCTCATCAGACCACAGGACATGGTTACAGTAATCCATGTCCTTAGTCTGCTTGTCTTCAGCAAACTGTTTGCAGGCTTTGTTTAGAAGAGTCTTCCTTCTGGGACGACAGCCATGCAGACCAATTTGATGCAGTGTGCAGCGTATGCTCTGAACACTGACAGGCTGACCCCCAACCCCTTCAATCTCTGCAGCAATGCTGGCAGCACTAATACGTGTGTTTCCCAAAGACAACCTCTGGATATGACTCTGAGCATGTGCACTCAACTTCTTTGGTCGACCATGGCGAGGCCTGTTCTGAGTGGAACCTGTCCTGTTAAAACACTGCATGGTCTTAGCCACTGTGCTGCAGCTCAATTTCAGGGTCTTGGCAATCTTCTCATAGCCTAGGCCATTTTTATGTAGAGCAACAATTCTTTTTTTCAGATCCTCAGAGAGTTCTTTGCCATGAAGTGGCATGTTGAACTTCCATTGACCAGTATGGGAGAGTGAGAGCAATAACACCAAATTTAACACACCTGCTCCCCATTTACCCCTGAGACTTTGTAACACTAACGGGTCACATTACAGCGGGGAGGGAAAATGGCTAATTGGGCCCAATTTGAACATTTTCACTTAGGGGTGTACTCACTTTTTTTGCCACTGGTATAGACATTAATGGCTGTGTGTTGAGTTATTTTGAGGGGACAGCAAATTTACACTGTTATACAAGCTGTATACTCACTACTTTACATTGTAGCAAAGTGTCATTCCTTCAGTGCTGTCACATGAAAAGATATAATAAAATATTTACAAAAATTTGAGGGGTGTGCTCACTTTTGTGAGATACTATATTTTTCAAAATTGTCATTCTTTTTTTATGTATAGTGCAAGAAATAAAAACCACAGAGGTGATCAAATACCACCAAAAGAAAGCTCTATGAGTGGGAAAAATAGCACATAAATTTTATTTGTATTTGTATTTTGTATTTTATTATAGTGTGTATATATATATATATATATATATATATATATATATATATATACGCTGCATTCAGTGTAGACCATATATAAAACACATTTAGTGTAGACTATATACAGTCAGTGCAGGCAGTGTAAGAATGGTGGAGAAGGTGGCTGTCTGACCGATGCCTTTAAATAAATCTTCAGTCCTCAACGCCAAGGGTTGATAGGTTCAAGCTACCATCGCCAGTGTCTTGGGTCTTGAGGATGGACCACTGGCCAGAACTTGCTCAATTTGCAATCAAGCTACTGGCCTGTCCTGCATTCAGCATGCTTTCTGAACAGACATTCAGTGCTACTGGAGGGTTTGTAAGGGATCAAAGAGTGTGCCTGTCCACAGACTCCGTTAACAAACTCACATTTATAAAAATGAATCAGTCCTGGATCAGCAGCTATCAAGCCCCTGATGCTGATGTAACTGATTGAATTTGCTAGGGATCTGGGATCCCTTGAAGACTGCCTATGCTGCCTAAGTGCCTATTCTATTCCTTAATCTTGATGATGCTAGCTTCCAACAATATTTTTGGCTTAGGGCACCACTAACACCCAAGGCCCAATTTTTCCGCACCTGTTTAACAGGGTCATGTAATTACAATTTTTAAAAATAATGTTTAACAGCAGGGCCCATTCCTGCGTCCAACAACAGTAACTGAGAGGGGTTACAGTGTTCAGGCACCAATGATAGCCAAAGCCCAATGTTTCTGCACCTGTTTGACTGGGGCATGTAATTACAATTTTTTAAAAAAAATTTAACAGTAGGGCCCATTCCTGCATGTAACAAATGTAACTGTGAAGGATTACAGTGTTCAAGCACCACCAACACCCAAGGCCCAATTTTTCTGCACCTGTTTGACTGGGGCATGTAATTACAATTTTTAATATTTTTTTTCACTTTTAGTTTTATTAAAATTTTGTTAAAGTACAAAATACAGCGTTGAACAGTAGACCTTCAAATGATCATTCAAAGTGGTACAAGATGTAATATCGACAAAAGGGTGTACACAGATTATCGAAATAGAATTAATGAGTATAAACAGTCATTGGCAGTGTGTCATGAGTAACAAAAGCATAACTAGAGAAGTGGTATATTGGGTATGGGCAGGGCATGGGGAACTCAAACATGTAGCAATGCGTTCATGTGAGAGATAGGCATATAGGATGTTTGAGCCAGTGATCGCCAGTGGTTTTGGAAAACAGAAACTCGTAGGTGGACTTTGGCATACATATATTCCACCAGACAATGGCTGTTTAAAATAGCTGAGTCCTGAGCAGGAAGTGGGGACAGGGGTTTTCCAATTTCTTGCAATGGTTAGGCGGGTAGCTATGAATACATGGGAGATAACTGTTTAGGAAGATTGGGGGTCATGTGTCCATGTCCAGAACCAATAAAAACATTTGTGGAGTAAGGGGAACAGGGATCGGTATGATGGAGAAGAGGAGCTAGGAGAGTTTAGACCAGAATATGCTGAGGGTTGGGCAGTTCCATAAAATATGTAAAGAAGTTCCCGGGTTTCCCAAACAAAGATTGGTTAAGGATGAGTAGATGCAGATGATTTTTTACTGGGGTGAGGTGTCAGTTGTGATACAGTTTCCCAATGCAGTATGAATCTTGAGATTTTTAAGGGTGCATGAAGTGATCAGTACCATTGTTGGGGGGTATAGGAGCATTGTAGTCTTTGTTCCCATTGTAGCATTGTCTGGGTCTTTGAGTTATGGCTGATATTGTTGAGGAGTTTGTAGACGTGTGAGATTCCACACCGTTGGGTGTAGATTTGGTTAAAGGATGTTATTATGTGCCAAAGTGTTAAGGTTTCCGACCATTGTACCTTAGATAGGACTGAGCATATCCTAAGGTATTCAAAGAAGTCTTTAGATGTGATATTCAAGTTGGATTGCATGTTCTGAAAGGATAGGAGCGTTTAGCCTTTGTATAGGCTTCCAATAGTAGAAATGCCTGCAGTTATTTATTCAGAGAGAGAGACGTCAGACATAAGAATGTGATGAGCTTCCAGACGTATATATGAGAGCAGAGAATGCGGGATGCCCTTGGTGCTTTGGATGGTGGCTTTCCATGTCTTTATGATGGCATTGACTGTGTCAAGGTAGGTATGAGTACCGTGGTGCTGTAGGAGTGCACTGAGAATCTGTTTGGGGCGGGAATCCAGTACAGTTTTCTCTATCTGGAACCAGGTGCTTTGTTGTGTGGGATTCCATCAAACTTTGGCTTGGTCCAGGATAGTTGTTTTATAGTGTGCTTGAATGTTTGGTGTGCCCATTCCTCCAGAGGAGGTGGGTGAGCAAAAGGTGCTGCGTTTAAATCGAGGGTGTTTGCCTCCTCAAATGAATGCATTTATGATGGACTGGAGTTTTTGAAGATGATTTTGAAGAAAGGGTATAGGCATAGTTAGGAATGTGTACAGGACATGTGGAAGTAAGTACATTTTGGCAAGAGTGATTTTACCTGCCCAGGATGCTTGAGTTTGTTGGTGGTCTTGCACCTTTTTCTTAAATTTAATCACAAGGTTATTGAATTTGAGGAATAGTGGTCAGGAGGAGGGATTGATCAGTTGGATGCCCAAGTATGTAAGTATAGAGTTGGGGGCCCACAAGAAGGACGTTTGGGCGGTTATGTCTTTCTTGATGTATTGATCAAGTCCTATGCCTAGCATGCTAGATTTTGAGAAGTTAATTTTGTATAGGGAGGCTCTGCTAAACAGATCTAATGTGTGGTGGAGTTCACTGAGTGATTTAAATGGGTTAGTTAGGAATATAATTACATCATCGGCATAAAGGCCAATTTTATGTGTGGTGTCTCAATTTGTGATGCCAGATATTAGTGGGTTGATAGCTTGGGCCAGGGGTTCCATAACAAGGTCGAATATCAGGGATGAAAGCGGGCACCCTTGATGTGTCCCATTAGAGAAGCAAAAAGGGTCTGAAAGTAGGCCTGAGGTCAGGACTGTCCACTCTGTGAAACACCTTCTCTGCATCAAGAGATATGAGCAGAGAAGGCGTTTGGTGATGTTCCGACCATTGTAGCAGATCAATAAATCTATGAGTACCACCGGAAGCTTGTCTTCCAGATACAAATCCCACCTGATCATCGTGCACTAGTTGTGGTATAATAGATGTAAGTCACGTAGCTAAAAGTTTAGTGTAAAGTTTAGTATCAATGTTCAGTAGAGAGATAGGCCTGTAGCTGGCGGTGTCATTGGTTGGCTTACCACTGACAGTGGTAGCTTGTAGTGATTCTGCTGGGATGGAGCCCGTGGTCGCAATGAAGTTGAATGAGTGGCAGAAATGTGGGGTGAGGAACTTAGAGAAGGTTTTGTAATATTCACCACTGAACCCATCAGGATCTGGGGCTTTGTGGAGTGGTAGGGCAGCGATGGATGCTTCAGTTTCTGATAAGGAGGATGGGACTGAAAGGGAATGTAGTTGGTCTTGTGATATTGAGGGTAAGTGGAGGTTCTGCAAGAGTTGATCAATGTCCGCAGGTGAGGGAGATGGGGCAGAGTTGGAACTGGATAAATTATATAGTTTGGAGTAAAAAGAACTGAATTGATCAGCAATGTCTTTGATGTTGGTGAGTTGGGCACCATGAGAATCAGCGAGGTAAGGGATTTTAGTTTGAGCAATCTTGCGTCTAAGCTTTTTGGCCAAGTATGCTCCTGGTTTGTTGTGTTGCGAGTAGTATTGCAGACGGAGGTGTTTGAGGTATATGTGAAAGTTGTCATGGAGATGGTCACTGAGAGCTTGTCTAGCTATGCGCAGTTCAGAGTTAAGCTGGGAAGAGGGTTGAGGTTTATTGGCTCTCCCTAGGATGCGTATACATTCTAAAAGTTTGTTGGTGGTTGCGGTGTGTTGTCTTTTCTCGCGGGCTCCCAACTTAATGAGTAGGCCTCTAATATAGGCCTTGTGGGTCCATAGTGTAGTGGGGTTATTTATGGACCCAACATTAGTCGTAAAGTACTGTACCAATTCAGATGAGATCTGTTTTTGGTATTTTGGGCGTGAGATAAGTGTTGAGCCTCCAGATTGTGCTATGTTGGGAACAGCTTCATTGTAATCGGGGCATGGTCAGACCATGTAATAAAGCCAATTTTTGTGTCTTGGACCAATTGTAGGGTATGTTTGTTGGTCAAAAAGATCTGGGAATATACCTTTTGTGCGTGGGAGTAGAAAGTGTAATCCCTTTCTGTACCGTGGGAACATCTCCAGGGGTCATACAAGTCTTCCGAGTGGATCAAGAAAGAGAGAGAGGTAGGTCAGTCACAGGCAGGATTTGAGGTGTCAAGTAAGAGATCAGCAATTTGGTTGAAGTCCTTGCAGATGATCAGGGGGCCTTGTCTAAAGGGCTCCAGTTTTTTCGTAATGGTTTTGTAGAAGGATTCTTGGTTGATGTTGGAGGAGTAGATATTAGCAATGGATATTGTGTGATTGTTGATAGCAGCATTCAGGATAATAAACCTGCCATCAGGATCAATTTTGGTGTGGAATGGCTGGAAGGAGACTGAGGAGCATATGGCAAGCATAATCCCAGCTTTTTTCTCAGTGGAGTTGGAAAAATTGCATTGTGGAAATTGTTTGTGGGAGCAGGAAGGGGGCTTACGAGAGGAAAAGTGAGTTTCCTGCACACATAATATGTCAGATGCGTGAGCTAGTGCTTCCTTCCATAGTAAATTCCTTTCATAGGGGGAATATAGGTCTTTTGCTGGTAGGCTGGTGGCTGGTAATTAGCGGGGGGGGGGGGGGAGTACAGGGATTACACTTTCTGGTGTTGCACACAGACAATATAGTGCAGTAGTAAACTTGTAACAGTGTAACACAGTAAGCAAGGTAAGAAGAGCAGAACAAATTTGCTAATATAACAGTAGCACACTGAACAGAATTATTATGTGGAAAAAAAAACAAAACAAAGAACCATGCAAGAAATCCATCCATCTTACCATCTCGGGGGGAAGAGAGTAGAGAGTGCAGTCAATGGTACGCTCATCAGGGACAAGTGTTGGAGGGTAAGATTGCAGTCTTTTTAGGGAAAAGATGACAGAGGGCACCTGGTGCCATAAGCAAGTAGAGGTTTAGAGGCCTTACTGACAGACATTAGCAGAGGTGTTGCGCCAGGAGTCCAGAGAACGTGTAGGTGTTAAGATGTTGGTGGTTTGGTTCTGGAATGTGACCACTAGTTTAGCAGGGAAGCTCCATTTATATGGGATGTTGCGCTCTCTGAGAATTGCTATTACTTGAGAGAATTCCCTTCTTTTCTGGGCTGTAGCAGCAGAGATATCCGTGTATAGTGTCACCGACAAGTATCTGGTAATGAGGGAGTTAATCAGGCATTAGTCATGATCCGCTCTTTAGTTTGAAAGAAGTGAATGCGTGCCAGTACATCATGTGGCACCGATGCAGGGAGGTGGTTAGGTTTGACTATGTGATGTGCACGATCGATAATCATGTCCGCTGGACTCAGTTGAGGAAGAAGGGTGATGAATAGTTGTTGGACGTAGGGGACCAGATCAGGACATTTAACAGTTTCTGGTACGCCCCAAAACTTAATATTATTCCTCCTCGATCGATCCTTTAAGTCTGCGATTTTAGCTTGCAGGAGATGTATTTCTTCAGCGTAAGATTTTGGGCATCCGTCATTTCATTGTAGACCATATTGTGTTCAGTCATTCGGTTTTCTATTTCATGAGTGATTGATATAGAGGAGTGGAGCTCATTGCGCATATCCTTCTGCAGGGAGAGCAACATGAGCTTGAGGGTATGTTCAGAAGCAGGTTGGTCAGATGTAGGCAGAGTCGCCAGGGAGTCAGATCGAGTTCCTTCAGGGCCTGTTGGTACTGGAGGATCCCAGTGTTGCTTTTTAAGCATGGGGGCTTTATTAAGGGAGAGGGCTGGAGATTGAGCAGCTCTCTTACCTCAATCAGCGGACTGAAATAAGTCAGTATCAAGAGATGCACGGTCCATATCCTCAGGCATGTCTGCTCTTTCCTGTGTTCCTCTGCTGTCCGGGGAAGAGTCTGTGAGGCACCGTGGCTTATGCAGGGTGTTTTGCCTGCCCCTGAACATACCGTTGCTGCTGGATAGTGCTGCAGGTTGCTGTATGCCCCAAGGCTGAGGGGAGCTGAGGTATCAGGCAGTCATCTTGCTCTGCAGCCAGCCACGCCCTTTTAAAATAATTTTTAACAGCAGGGCCCATTCCTGCACCCAACAAGAGTAACTGTGAAGGGTTACAGTGTTCAGGCACCACCAACACCCAAGGCCAATTTTATACAGTCCAGTCCCCATAGTATATATAATACATTTCAGAGTATACAGTGCAGTCCGTATAGTATATATCTTGCACTTCAGAGTATATAGTGCAGTCCCTATAGTACAGGGTTATGCAATTAGCGGACCTCCAGCTGTTGCAAAACTACAAGTCCCATCATACCTCTGCCTCTGGGTGTCATACTTGTGGCTGTCAGAGTCTTGCTATGCCTCATGGGACTTGTAGTTCTGCAACAGCTGGAGATCCACTAATTGCATATCCCTGCTATAGTATATATATATCAGTTCAGGGCATATAGTGCAATAATTGTAGTATATATAATACAGTGGAGAATATATAGTACAGTCAGTGTAGTATATATAACACTATCTATTGAAGTGGTTAAGAGGAACCCCTTGACAAGCTTTAAAAAAAATGGTGTGGGGGGTCACCACAAAATCCATACCAGGGTGTTCAGGTCTGGTATGGATTTTAAGGGGAACCGGCATGCCAAAATTAAAAAAAAATGGTGTGGGGTCCCCCCAAAATCCATACCAGGCTCTTCAGGTCTGGTATGGATTTTATGGGGAACATCGCACCAAAATTAAAAAAAAAAAATGGCGTGGTGTTCCCCCCAAAATCCATACAAGACCCTTATCCAAGCATGCAACCTGGCAGGTCAGGATAGGGGGGATGAGCGTGCTCCCCCCTCCTTAACCATACTGGGCCACAAGCCCTCAACATGGGGAGGATGCTTTGGGGTCAAGGGCCTCTTCCCGACCACCCTGGCCAGTGGTTGTCGGGGTCTACGGGCAGGGGGCTTATCAGAATCTGGAAGCCCCCTTTAACAAGGGGGAGCCAGATCCCGCCCCCCATGTGAATGGATATCGGGTACATTGTACCCCTGCCCATTCACCAAAAAAAGCTGTGAAATGTAAAAAAAAATAACATGAGCCGGTTTTTGAAAAGTCCTTTATTAAAAAAATAGCTTTGTCTTCTCCCCGATCTGTCTCCTCCCGGTGCTGTCTCTCCCAGTAACGTCTTTCCTGGTGCCGTCTTCTCCCTGAGCTGTCTTGTCCTGCACCGCTGTCTTCTTCCTCGCCGCCGGTTACCAGGTGAAAACAAAAAAGACTTTCTGACAGTTCTTATTTAGCCTTGTGACGTCACACGGGGCGGGCTTTCTGGGTGATGTCATTGGATGACCACGCCCCATGGCTACATAAGAACTGTCAGAAAGCGGGGACGTCACAACGGATGAAGGAAGCAAAAGGAGAAGAACGTATTTTTTTGTTTTCAGTGGGTAACCTGCGGTGAGGAAGAAGACAGCGGCTGCGAGGAAGAAGACGGCAGCTCAGGGAGAAGACGGCACTGGGAGAAGACGGCACTGGGAGAAGAGGCACTGGGAGAAGAGGCACTGGGAGAAATGGCACTGGGAGAAGACAGATCAGGGAGAAGACAGATTGGGAAGAAGACAGAGTTATTTTTTTAACCACTTGCTTACTGGGCACTTAAACCCCCCCGCCCAGACCAAATTTCGGCTTTCAGCGCTGTCGCATCTTGAATGACAATTGCATGGTCGTGCAACGTTTTACCCAAATAATTTTTATCATTTTTTTCCCACAAATAGAGCTTTCTTTTGGTGGTATTTGATCACCTCTGTGGTTTTTATTTTTTGCACTATAAACAAAGAAAATGCGAGGATTTAAAAAAAAAACAATATTTTTTACTTTTTGCTATAATAAATATCCCAAAAAAATATAAAAAAAATTATTCATCAGTTTTGGCCGATATGTATTCTTCTACATATTTTTGTATTGTAAAAAAATCACAACCGGCTTATATTGATTGGTTTGTGAAAAAGTTATCGCATCTACAAACTATGGAAATTGATTTATGGTGTTTTTATTATTTTTTTTACTATTAATGGTGGCGATCTGCGATTTTTATCGGCGATATTGCAACGGACATGTCGGACATTTTTGACACTTTTTTGGGACCAATGACATTTATACAGCGATCAGAAATTTAAATAGCCACTGATTACTGTATAAATGTCATTGGCAGTGAAGGGGTTAACACTAAGGGAGCAATGAAGGGGTTAACTGTGTTCCCTGTATGTGTTCTAACTGTGTGGGGGTGGGGCTGCCAGGGATATAACAGATCTAACTGATCCCGATCACAAGAATCAGTAGATCTGTTATGTCCCCCCTTAGAGAATGGAGAACCACCGTGTTTACATCGGCGGTTCCTCGTTCTGCCACTCTAACAGAGGATTGCGGGTCTCCAGCGGACATGGAGTTCTCCCGACCCACGGACACGCCTATGCAGCGTGCGGTGGCCATGAGAGCTCGCCGCCGCCGGCTGTGTGCATGAGCGGTGAGCATGCAAAGGGGCGGACGTCCACGCTGTAGCCATCTTACGGCTATAGCGCAGGTCTGGACTGGTTAAACAAAGGACTTGTCAAAAACCAGCTTTTTTTTTACATTTCACAGCTTTTTTGGTGAATGGGTAGGAGTAAAGTGAACCCGATGACCATTCACATGGGAGGGCTGGGACCTGGGGGCCTCCTTGTTAAAGGGGGCTTCCAGATTTTGATAAGCCCCCCGCCCACAGACCCCAACAACCACAGCCCAGGGTTGTCGGGAAAAGGCCCTTGTTGCCATTAACATGGGGACAAGGTGCCTTGGGGTGGGGGGCCTCCTTGTTAAAGGGGGCTTCCAGATTCCCATAAGCATCCTGCCCACAGACCCCCACAAGGTGCTTTTGGGGTGGGGGGCAGAGCGACCCGCTCCAAAGCACCCACCCCCCCATGTTGAGGGCATGTGGCCTGGTACAGTTCAGGAGTTGGGGCGCTCGCTCGCCCCCCCATCCTGCCTGGCCAGGCTGCATGCTCAGATAAGGATCTGGTATGGATGTTGGGGGGACCCCACATCAATTTTTTTCCAAAATTTTAACGTGGCATTCCCCTTAAAATCCATACCAGACCCAAAGGGCCTGGTATGGAGTGGGGGGTACCCCACACAATTTTTTACAGTGATTTTTATCTATATTCCCGGGAGCCGGCAATACATTATAGCCGCAAGCAAGTTTAATTTACTTTTTTCTTTATAAATGTAATTTTGCTGCAGCACTGTTCTAAACATCCCACAGATGCACCACTTTACAGGCAGACTAAGGGGATCCCCCAGGCACAATATTTAAAGGAACATTTCATTTTTATTTTTCACTTTAAGCATTAATAAAATCACTGCTCCTGAAAAAATTATTGTTTTTTTGCATTGATACATATCCCCTAGGGCAGTACCCAAGTCCCTATTCCCCTTGTTTGGCAATAACTTGCATATAAGCCTGTAAAATGAACACTTTTGATTTTTCATGTTTGTGTCCCATAGACTTTAATAGGGTTTGCATGTTCGCATACATTTTTTGCCTGTTTGCATGTTCTGGTGCGAACTGAACCTGGGGGTGTTCGGCCCATCCCTAATAGAGAAGAATAATCAGACAAAGTTTCCCTGGCCCGCCCCCCATTGCACCCCTAACTTCAAGGTAACAGCTCCCCCTTTCCTCCCTACACCATCCCCTGCCATTGCAGGTAAAAGAATGTGCATTTATATATTTTTTTTATTGAGTGTAAAGCATTGCACCAGTAGCAGATTATGGGTGTAATGCTGGGCTCTTGAAAACTGTCCATGTAAGCTGTCTGCTCGTACCTCAAAAGGCAGTTACAGACTGACATGAAGCATCAATGAACTACCTAGAGCACTCAACAGCGCCCTGGTAGTTCATTGAGAACTGCAAGCCGACAGCCATAGAGGCTGACAGTAGTTGTAGTTTCCCATTCACAGAACTCTGTGAATGATTGATGCAGCCAGGTGGTCGGAGCCCTGCCCTTTTTTAAATTGTGACAGCAGGAGCAGGGAGAAGATCCCTGGCCTGCTGTCACAGCGGTGACTCAGGGAACGGCGGGGGGGGGGGGGGGG
>BLSH010389181.1:32462-43699 GCA_018402905.1 Glandirana rugosa
CCGCAACGACAGTGTAGCAGACAAACGACCCACCTTCCACTGTGACCGTGACATCTCCACCTCCTTCTCCGGCTCCGTCGTCGTCCTCTCCTTCGTCCTCCTCGGACTCTGGAAAGAACCTAAAACTCCACGAATAAGGTGACGTCGAGCACGAAACGTACATCTATGGACCAGTACGTCCAACACGAGTCCAAATCTTGTAAATACCCTCTTCCTCCACCTCTACAGTGCCAGTGTCACCTTCCACCCAGCAAACAGACGATGTGACAGCAACGCCACCATGTCCGCCACCGTCCCCAAGCATTTCCACACCATGGTCCCATGGAAGCTTACAGCTGTCCATCTCCCAAACACTGGAGAGAAAGAGGAAGTACCCCCCTACCCACTTGCAATCCCTGGCCCTGAATGCCAGCATTTCAAAATTCCTGGCCTTTGAAATACTGTCATTCCGTCTGGTGGACATGGACAGTTTTGAAAACCTGATGGCGGTGGCTGTCCCACAGTACGTGGTTCCCAGCCGCCACTACTTTTCCAGGCCAGTCATACCTTCCCTGCACAAACAAGTCGGGGACAAGATCAAGTGTGCACTGCGCAACGCCATCTGTGGCAAGGTCCACATAACCACTGATACGTGGACCAGTAATCACGGGCAGGGATGCTATATCTTGCTAACTGCACACTGGGCAAATGTAGCGGCGGGTGGGCCTGAGGTGGATAGCAGTTTGGCGCATGTCCTTCCGCCACCGAGGATTGTAGGGCATTTCTCTTTGCCTCCTGTTGCCTCCTCCTCCTACTCCGCTTCCTCCTCCTCTACCACCTCCTCATCCAGTTAGCGTAACACCTTCACCACCAACTTCAGCACATCCAGGAGGAAACGACAGCAGGCTGTTTTAAAACTGATATGTTTGGGGGATAAACCCCACACTGCGCAGGAGCTGTGGACGGGCATTGAACAACGGACCGATGAGTGGTTGTTGCCACTGAGCCTCAAGCTTGGCCTGGTGGTGAGCGATAATGGGCGAAATCACGTAGTAGCTCTGGGCCTAGTCGGTTTGACGCACATCCCTTGCCTGGCGCATGTGCTGAATTTGGTGGTGCAGAAATTTCTAAAAAACTACCTGGATATGTCAGAGCTGCTGAAGAAAGTGCAGGCCCTCTGTGCATGCTTTCGGTGTTCTCCCCCTGCTGCTGCCCGCCTGTCTGCGCTGCAGCAGAACTTCGGCCTTCTCGCTCACTGCCTCCTATGCGACATGCCCACAAGGTGGAACTCCACCTTGCACATGCTGGAGAGACTGTGCGAGCAGCAGCAGGCAATAGTGGAGTTTCAGCTGCAGCACACACGGGTCAGTCGCGAACAGCACCACTTCACCACCAACGAGTGGGCCTCCATGCGAGACCTGTGTACCATTTTGCGGTGTTTCGAGTACTCCACCAACATGGCCAGTGCCGATGATGCCGTTCTCAGCGTTACTATCCCACTTTTATGTCTCCTTAAAAAAACACTTTGGGCGATGATGGAAGAGGATGTGGCACAGGAGGAGGAGGAAAAGAGGTTATTTCCACGGTTATCAGGCCAGTCATTCACAAGTGGCTCGGAGGGTGGGTTCCTGCACCAGCATAGGCCAGGTAAAAAATTTTCAAACCAGGGCACAGTTCTGGAGGATGAGGAGGACAAGGATGAGGAGGAGGAGGAGGAATCGTGTTCACAGCAGGGTGGCACCCAACGCAGCTCGTGGGCATCACTGGAGCGTGGCTGGGGGGATACGGAGGACACAGATGATACACCTCCCACAGAGGACAGCTTGTCTTTGCCTCTGGGCAGCCTGGCATGCATGAGCGACTACATGCTGCAATACCTGTGCAACGACAGCCGAGTTGCCCACATTGTAACTAGTAGACGCGCTGCTGAGGGCATTCCCAAATGACACCAGGGGCTCAGTAGAAGTACAGGGCGAAGGCAGAGGAGGAGGAAGAGGTCGCCAATGCAGATATGGCACTGCCAGAACCTCAGAAGGCAGGGTTAGCATGGTTGAAATGTGGAAAAGCTTTGTCAACAGCACGCCACAACAAACAGCACCACCAGCTGATAGGCAATGTCTTAGCAGGAGGCAGCATTTCAGCAAAATGGTGGAACAGTATGTGCGCACACGCCTACATGTACTGACTGATGGGTCTGCCCCATTCAACTTCTGGGTCTCCAAATTGGGCACATGGCCTGAGCTTGCCCTTTATGCCTTGGAGGTGCTGGCCTGCCCTGCAGCCAGTGTATTGTCTGAACGTGTGTTTAGCACGGCAGGGGGCGTTATCACAGACAACCCGCAGCCAACGTGGACAAGATAACCTTTATTAAAATGAACCAGGCATGGATCCCACAAGACTTGTCTGTACCTTGTGCAGAATAGCCATTTATACCGGCCTCACACAGCCATTGGTATACTTAAGTGAACATATCCTTTTTTTTTAATATGCCTCAATATTTTGCGGGCTACCCCAATTAGAAAAAAAACCAAACAAAGAAAAAACAGTATTGGCTACCTCCTCCTCCTCCTCCTCCACCGCCACTTCCACCACCTACACCGCCGCAGTCACGGCCTCCTCAACCTCCTACTCCACATCCACCTCCTCTTCCATTTTTTTTTTATGTGATTTTAGGTTATTTCTCTATCCACATTTGTTTGCAGGGCACTTGTCCTACTCTTACCCGCATTTTGCTTCCTTTTGCAGCCCTCTAGCCCTTTCCAGGACTTTTTTAGAGCCATTTTTGTGCCCAAAAGTTCGGGTAACCATTGACTTCAATGGGGTTCGGGGTCAAGTTCGGGGCCGGACTCGAACGTTTTGCGAAGTTCGGCTGAACTCGCCGAACCCGAACATCCAGGTGTCCGCTCAACTCTACTCCTTAACATGGAAAAAGTGGATTCTTAGAATCACGTCTCTAGGTACAGAGTCTGGGAGGAAGTTAGGTTTGGGCAGCCTGCGTATACAGACAGGCGTATGAGGACAGGTCGGATGGTTGCACCAATTCTGGGACACCTTGGATCTTGATGTTGTTGCGTCTCGATCTGTCCTCAATGTCAGCAACTTTGTCTCTCAACCAGGTGATCTCTGTGGCTAGATTCGGACTGCGTGTCAATAATGTCATTGATAGTAGTTGTTCTGGTCCCCTTGTTGGTCTCATTTGGGAAACCTTGTTGTCTAGTACATCAATGCAGTGGCCAAATTTGTGCATCAGAGTTATCATGTCACTTTTTATGGAGCTTCTGAGGGACAGCAACATCTTCTTTAAGGTGGAATCTAGCACAGGTTGTCCTGCCATAGGGAATGTAGCATCCGGAATGATCGGCTGTACGGAAAGGTCGTTTGACTGCAAAGACAGTTTGTTCGGTTGTGTCGGAAGTTTGTTCGGTTGTGGCGGGAGATCGTGTGGTGGAGCGGTTCAGTGGCCTACCTCTTCTGGCATGGGAGAATCCAGGCGGACCCTTGCCTTGGCTGGGCTTCCAGAGATCAGTGTGCCTGTTGGGGAGGAGATCAGATCTCTCTGGGCAGGTGAGGTGATCCTCTGTGCGGGTGGCCCCTCGGGGCGAGCCGTTAGGAGAGTCGCGGTGGTTCCCTGGTTAGCTGCGGTGCCATCTTGGCCTCTCCTCATGGACGGCTGGTACATGAATGTCATCAGCTTGCTGGGCAGCCCGTGGTCTTTGCGCTTCATGGCCACAGTTCCCTTCGTGGCCGGGATTGTCTAGACACTTTTGGGTGATGTTCTGTGGGACTGAAAAGCTGGCAGACGCTTAGTATAGCGAGTCATGGATGGAACTCTGCTACTCTGCGGCCATCAAAGCTGTGCCTTTTTAATTTTCAACCGAGTGATCCTCAATGTGACTACCTTTCTAGACTCCTTGTCTACAATTCTTACACGTATGCCCGTGTCATGTGGACTGCACCAGATACTGCTTTTGATGACCATGTACTAATTGATGCTGTGGTTGACACAACTGAGATTGCAAACTTTATATTGCTTTTTTATCTTAACTCTTTAATACAGTGTGTAGAACCAGGGGAATTTTTATTCTTCCTGTTATTTATATTGCCATTACTGAACATTTTTAAAGGTGTCTTTGTTGTAATGAATATTATAAGGAGGTCGTTATTTTTAAATGGTCCTCTAGTGAATATTTTCATGAAATCTTGCTGTGTTTTTCAACCTGTTTGTAATGTCCGCTATGGGCCTTTATTCCCTCACTCTACATTTGTTTGGAATGAGCAGGGCAAGTTAGTTGTGGTCATGTGCACTGCTCTATGTATACTATATATTCCATAGTCCATAATCCATCCAGAGAGCAAGATAGGGTCCCTAGGTTCCTACATACAGTAGAATCATGGAAAACAAACGTAGCAGCAAAAAAAAAAAAAAAAAATTGGAGATTCAAAGAAAATGGGGGCTGAGAGCAATAGAAGGTACTTTTATTTATTACTATTGATTTAAATATATATATATATATATATATATATATATATATATATATATATATATATATATATATATATATATATATATATATATATATATATATCACTTTAACTTCTCATCAAATGCATACACATATTGATGAGCACATACCTTAGCTCAGTGTTTCTCAACCTTTTTTCGGTCAAGGCACCCTTTAATATTATGGACAGTCTCAAGGCACCCTTTAAAATTATGGACAGTCTCAAGGCACCCCATTGTAAAATGTAAAAAACTATTCTAATAGCTTTACATAATGCAGCAACATCCACATGTAGGACGCCCAATGTTAGAGGTGATTTATTCTTCCAAAGTAAATACACTTTTTCACACTGGTACTGACTAGTATTTTCCGATGTTTCTCTTCTCCATCAATTTCTCTCCATCAGTCAGCTAATGTCACCCCAGTGCTGAGGGAGAGGGGCGCAGGAGGGTCAAACAAGGATGCTGTGGAGGCAACAGACATCCTCCTTATCAACTGATGACATAATTGGTTGTTAGGGTGCTAGTGTCTAGAAAGTTGTAATGGTGCATAAAGAAATCCCATGGCTTCAGGGCCGATCCTAGGATCACAGGCGTCTGGGTACAGAAAAACTTCTGGCGCCCCCACATGGGCATGGTCATATTACTAACTCCTCCCCTTTGCAAATGTTTCTATGGCAACAAGTCCACCTCTCCATGTTTAAGCCTAACCGATTTTTGTAATCTGAATGCTTTGACAATAACTTAGTCAACAGCTTTACTAAGTCAAAATAATAGTTTTATTTATTGACAGTTCTGTAAAGTGCAAGTTAATCAAATAGTTGTAGCACAAAAAAAATATTGAACTTTTGAACAGAAAATGAGGTAGCAGAAAATCTATAACAACAGATGTAAAATATGCAAGATAGATTGATTCTGTACTTCTTACATTTTCAATAAATACAATCACTAAAGTGAAAATAACAGATTTGCATAATACATACAATCACAAAACAGTGCAAATATAAATTAAATTCAGTTACAAACATTTAGGCTGGATTCACAGCTATGCATTTTTAGTGCTTTTTGCATTTTGCAGGTCTGCACTGCAAAACGTGTTCCATAGGAAACCATGTTAAATGGACTGCAGTGCAAATCTGCAAAATGCAAAAAGCACTAAAAATGCATAGATGTAAATCCAGCCTTAAAGGGAGAAAATATGGCACAACAATGACATAACTTGACGTCCCTCCAAAATTGATTTAAAGACGAGAAGAAAACTGGTCAGGGAGGCTACCAAGAGGCCTACAGCAACATTAAAGGAGCTGCAGGAATATCTGGCAAGTACTGGCTGTGTGCTACATGTGACAATAATCTCCAATATTCTTCATATGTCTGGGCTATAGGGTAGAGTGGCAAAACGGAAGCCTTTTCTTACAAAGAAAAACATCCAAGCCCAGCTAAATTTGGCAAAACACATCTGTAGTCTGTCCAAAGCATGTGGGAAAATGTGTTATGGTCAGATGAAACAAAGGTTGAACTTTTTGGCCATAATTCAAAAAAATATGTAGGCGCAAAAACAACACTGTGCATCACCAAAAGAACATCATACCCACAGTGAAGCATGGTGGTGGCATCGTTATGCTTCGGGGATGTTTTTCTTCAGTTGGAACAGGGGCCTTAGTCAAAGTAGAGGAAATTATGAACAGTTCCAAATACCAGTCAATATTGGCACAAAACCTTCAGGCTTCTGCTAGAAAGCTGAAAATAAAGCGGAACTTTATATTTCAGCATGACAACAGCCCAAAGCATACATCCAAATCAACAAAGGAATGGCTTCACCAGAAGATTAAAGTTCTGGAATGGCCCAGCCAGAGCCCAGACCTGAATTCGATTAAAAATCTGTGGGGGGTGATCTGAGGAGGACTTCGCACAGGAGATGCCCTTGAAATCTGACAGATTTGGAGTGTTTTTGCAAAGAAGGGTGGGCAAATATTGCCAAGTCAAGATGTGCCATGCTTATAGACTCATACCCAAAAAGACTGAGTGCTGTAATAAAATCAAAAGGTGCTTCAACAAAGTATTAATTTGAGGTTGTGCACACTTATGTAACCACATTATTTTCCTTTTTTATGTTTACTTCCCTCTACCTAACAGATTTCAGTTTGTTGTTCAACTGAGTTGTACAGTTCATATGTCACATAAAATGTGGAAAAAGTTCTGAAATTATTTATCTTTGTCTCATTTTTTTACATCACAGAAACCTGACATTTTAACAGAGGTGTGTAGACTTTATATTCACTGTATATGAAAATGGTAAAAAAATAAAAAAAAATGTCTGTTTTACTAAACAGAGTGTTTTTAATAAGTGCTCCTCTTCACTTTCATATTTTTTGGCACATTATCTTCCAGCTGTGAGACACTAGGAAAGGAAAGGATGCAATGTGATTATTTGATTAAAAAAAAATAACTTTTCCAGCCTTGGCAACAACGACATTTCTAATCACATCATGTATATTTAAATCTTCGCAGATGGATTTTTCAATGGATGTTATGGATAAGTTGGTAAGTGTTGCCTAGGACATTGTGGAATGGAGATAATTTTTTATCAACTTTAGTTTAGAAAATGAACATTCCCCAGCAGCTACACTTACAGGAAGTGTCATCAATATTCCCAGTGAAATGGAAAGGTTTGGGAATGTGTTGGTCAAGTTATTCTCAACTAGACACTGCAAGGTGTTGGTGACTGTCATCTCCTAAGTTAGAAAAGGTATAATGGTGACCAGTTCATCACAAAGATCTGTTCCATTAATGTCAGAGTGGGATAACTGGCTGTCAGTTAAAGTGGTAGTAAACCCTCCTGTCATTTTCAGCCCAGGAAGCTGCCATCTTAGCCTCTGTTTAATCTACAACTGCCATGATGCTGCACATGTGGTCAGCTATGTCACCAGCCATTGGATGGTTTGACAGTTTGGTTTACAGCACCACCAATGGGAGTGGTTTTTAAGCTGTTGAATAGATGGGTTTACTACCGTTTAACTTGTTTTGAAGATCCATGCAACACTTTTTGGGATTTGATATAAAAATGCAAATATGTCACTCACAATGCCTCTGAAGTAATGAAAATCTCTAATTAATGGACTGGATGGATGTGCCCAAAATGGCAAAGAAAATAATTCACTTTAAAATATTGTGTTGGGTCTGCAAGAGACTCATCTTCATGTTCATATTCAAAAATCGTCTTTCTACGTCGTGGTCTAATTGTAACGACATCAGGAAAGTGTGCTTCACAATCAAGCTTTTCAGCTATTTCTTTGGCATCAGCTAGCACATTCTCAAAGCCTACATCAGACCTATATTCCACCAAGTGCTTGATCAACTTTTCCAGCTCCTCTACACAGCCTGATAGGTTTAACATTGTTTGCTGCAGTATTTTGCTGATTACGTTCACCTTTGATAATAATTCATACCAAATGAACAGATGAATTTGAATGATTTATTTTTTTTTGCTAAGGATTGAGCCTGATGTTTGGTGTTAATGTCCCTGCTGTCATCATCTGAGATGTCATACAGTGCATCATATACTTTGTGTAGGAAATAACGCAATGGTTTAATTGCTGCAACTCTGCTTTCCCAGCTGGTATCAGAGAGTGGTTTTAAAGTTAGATCTGTAATGTGCTCCTTGAGTACTTGCCATCGTTGGGTGGAGACAAAGAACACAAAGTTCTTGAAGGATGCCAAAAAAATCTACTGTCAGATATGAAATCTTTGCAGCATCATTCACAACCAAGTTGGGAGTATGTGCACTGCATGGAACAAAAAAGGGTTGATATTGAGTATTTTTTGCTACAAACCACTATGTTTTCCTTTCATATTTGCACCATTGTCATAGCCTTGGCCACACATATTTTCAACTTTAATCTGATTGTTCTTTAAGTAGGCCAGTAAAAAGGATGTTAGTCCTTCAGATGTTGTATTGTATACTGGGCAAAAATCCAGGAAGTGTTCTCAAATTTCAATTTTCTTTGCACTTTGATCTAAAACAACAAATCGGACAACAATGCTAATCTGCTCTATGTGGCTCACATCAGGAGTACAATCCTGGATAATTGAGAAATATTTGGACTCATTCAGGCTTTGTATAATTTTTTCTCGTATTTTTGTTCCAACTATGGCAATCTCATTCTGAATCTTGTAACCAAGATAATGTGACATTTGTGAATGCTATGAAATGGAGCACTGAATTCTCTGAATGTGTTCAGATAAGATGGGATCAAATTTCCCTATCATTTCTACTAATTTCAGGAAGTTACCATTATTGTTTTGAAAGAATGGATATCACAGCCACAATGTGTCAGATTTTGTCCTGCTAGATATTGGACAATGTAGATTATTTTTCTGTATGACCGAATACCAGCGTTTCTCTTCTTGTTTAACCACTTCCCGACCGCCATATGCAGAATGACGACTGGGAAGTGGCTGATTGTTACTTTCCCACACTGCAAAGTAAATGATGTGTTTTGTGCAAACATCTTCTAGCTGAAAAAGTGACAGCAGCAAGAATGATCAGCATAGTAAAGATATAAGAAAAAAAAATCATGACATCTGAACATCTTTCAGCAAATTGGAGATCTGCACATGGAAATATTGTTTAGAGCATGATATAATCACCTAAATTGTACTTAATTTGGGGGATATTGTTTAAAGATAATCTGCTTTTAAACTGTGTGAAAAAGTGATTTCTACACTGAAATATCTTAAGAAGTCCGTGAAGAGATAAATTCCCCGTCTCTTTACTACTAGGTACAGAGCACAGCTGAGCCCAACTGAGCATGCTCAGACCTGAAACTGCTCTAAATTTTGCTTCCATGGAGTAATAACAGGGCACTATAGTAAATACCAAAATGAGAGCTGTGAGAGTTTTTTGGGAGTAAAAGTTGGAGCAATGCAGCCCAATGCAATTTTCAGCCAAACTCACACATGTGTCTTTACAAACCAAAAACAATACCATTGATTATGGAAATGTAAACTTAGTCCCATTTGTTTTATTTTTGTATTCTTTCCAAATGATCTTAAAGAGGAAGTAAACCCTGATGGGTTTTACTTCCTTTTTGTTACCCTGCAATTTAAAAGCATAATAGGCTAGTGTGCATCGCATACTAGTCTAATATGTGTCACTTACCTGCATTGGAAGCTTGCGATGTGCCTGCTCCAGGCCACGTACATCTTCACCCCTCTTCCTTCCGGGCCGCGATCTCCGTGTGATGTCATTCCCACGCATGCGCACGAGAGCCGCCAATCGCAGCACGATCTCAGTCAAGAAACAGCACGGAGACCGTTTCTTCACTGTGCATGTGCCGATGACGTCGGCACATGCAAGCACACTGTATATCTCCTAAACCCTGCAGGTTTAGGAGATATGCAGGGAATCTACAGGTATGCCTTATTATAGGCTTACCTGTAGGTTAAAGTGGTTGTCCAGAGTTGACAACCACTTTAATTTGAGCCCAAAAAATGTGATATGTGCACCAACATCAGAAATAAAAATGTGATTCCCAAAAATCTGAGGATAACATTACTATTCTACATTCGCACAGCAAGAAACACCAAATATCACTGAATAAATCAAGAAGAGAAACTCCTGACTAATGTAATTCATATATATTCCAAGAAATGCAGTATCTGTGTATTTATGTGTAGGAGGACTCCACATGCAGCAGCCCTGTGGCTCACAAGGTAACAATTCTGCCTACCATTACTCGGGTCCTGGGTTCGAATCTCAAACATGTCACTTCATGTAGAGATGTTGCTTGTTCTCTCTATGTTGTTAAACATAACTCATGACTCAGGGCCTTATTTAAATTATGTCTAAATGTAGTATTTATGTGTAGGAGGGTTCCACCACCATTGCAAATCGTGGCAGATACACTAGCTAGGCAAACGTATCGGGACACCTGCCTTTACACGCACATGAACTTTAATGCCATCCCAGTCTTAGTCCGTAGGGTTCAATATTGAGTTGCCCCATCCTTTGCAGCTATAACAGTTTCAACTCTTCTGGGGAGGCTGTCCACAAGGTTTATGAGTGTGTCTATGGGAATGTTTGACCATTCTTCCAGAAGCACATTTGTGAGGTCAGGCCTGGCTCGCAGTCTCCGCTCTAATTCAGTCAAAAGGTGTTCTATTGGGTCGAGGTCAGGACTCTGTGCAGGTCAGTTAAGTTCCTCCACCCCAAACTCGTTCATCCATGTCTTTATGGACATTGCTTTGTGCACTGGTGCGCAGTCATGTTGGAACAAGAGGGGGCTATCCCCAAACTAATTCTAAAAATTGTTCTCCTGAAAACAGTGTTAAAAAGAAAACTAAGGCTGCTGCCCCCACTGGAAACCAAGGACTGGTATTAAGGTAATTGATTAGTAATTGTGGGAAATGGCGCAGCTTAAATAACAAAAAATACTTTTTCTAATGTGAAACGGATGATCAAAAATTCGACGCGGTAAAGGGTGTTAATGATTAGTTAATGGAATTATGGTCAGGAACCAAAGGTCACCCCCGTCGTCGGAATCAAAAGAAAAATTGTGACAAAAGTCCTCTTGTTAAAAATCTTAATCAAACCCCTATCGGGGGAGAACAAGGTTGTACTGACGCGTGGTCACGTGTTTCGTTACAGGTATTTCTGTACCTACTTGCTCAAACCCCACCTCCTTGAATTGACTGGACGTGTCTCAGGACTGGAGCTGGGTTATCTTGTGGAAAACTGACTTAATCTCGCCTCTGA
>BLSH010389181.1:68316-89052 GCA_018402905.1 Glandirana rugosa
ACCATAGATTGTAGACTCTATAACTTTCACAAAGACCAAATAATATCCACTAATTTGGGTTATTTTTACCAAAGACATATAGCAGTATAAATTTTGGCCAAAATTTACGAAGAAAAATTACTAATTTGCAAAATGTTATAACAGAAATAAAGAAAAATGCATTTTTTTACAAAAATTTCGGTATTTTTCCATTTATTGCTCAAAAAATAAACACCCCAGTGGTGATTAAATACCACCAAAAGAAAGCTCTATTTGTGTGAAAAAAAGGACGAAAATTTCATTTGGGTACCGTGTAGTATGACTGAGTAATTGTCATTCAAAGTGTGAGAGCACTGAAAGCTGAAAATTGGTCTGGTTAGGAAGGGGGTTTAAGTGCCCAGTTGTCAAGTGGTTAAAAGAAAAAGAATACAACCATGTTCTGAAATTCGAATAGAAAAGAATAGAATAGAAATTAATAGAATTAAAAAAACAATAAAACAGAATATAATATAACCATTTTCCAAAATTCAAATAGAATCAATTTGAATTTGAATATAATAGAAAAGAATAGGCTAGAATAGAATAAAAAATAACAGAATAGTATAGAAAAAAGCAGAATAGAGTAGAATAGAATAGAAAGAATATAATTATCTTCCTATTGTAATCTATTCTTTTCTATTCTATTCAAATTGATTCTATTTGAATTCTGGGAAATTGCTATTTTTTATATACTATTCCATTCCATTTTTTTAATTCTATTCTTTTTTATTCGTCTATTCTATCATATTCTATTCTATTTAAATTCAAATTTATTCTATTTGAAATTCAAATTTCGGAAGATGGTTAAATTTTTTCTATTCTATTCTATTCTGTTGTTTTTTCTATACTATTCTGTTATTTTATATACTGTTCTAATCTATTCTTTTCTATTCTATTCAAATTCAAATTGATTCTATTTGATTTTTGGGAAATGGTTATATTCTTTCTATTCTATTCTATTGTTTTTTTACTTATATTCTTTTCTATTCTATTATAGTCTATTATATTCTTTTTTTTCTTCTTTATTCTTTTCTATTCTATTCTTTTAATATGTATTTTTTTTTATTCTATTTTGTTCTTTTCTATTCTATTCTATCCTATTCTGTTTTTTATTTTCTATTCTATTTTGTTCTGTTTTACTCTATTATATTCTATTTTATTTTTTGTTATATTATTTTCTATTCTATTCTATTTTTCTATTATATTCCTTTATTTTCTATTCTATTTTATTCTCTTTGGAAATTGGAAAACTATTCGAATTTGAAAACTATTCAAAATTGATTCGAAAACGATTTGAACCACTTCGAATTCAAATTTTGTATTTGTTAAAATTCGGTTCTGTTGTAATTCAGAAATTCGGATACATGTGAGTTTCCGAACAACGTAAATTTGTCCGAATTTCAATTTGAAGCTAAACAAGCTGCACATCAGTGGGGTTGGTCTACCGGATTTTGAGTTATATCATGCCTCAGCGGTCTTCTCTAGACGTCTACAGTGGTTCCCCCATCCACTGACTGAACCCTCTGTGCAAATTGAGCAGGACATGACACCATTTGATCTCCGAGCTCTGCTGTGGGGCTATAATGCTAGATTTCACTCCATGACCATGATGTCTCTTCTGACCCTGGCAGCACTTTCCCTATGGTACCGGCATCGAATTACATATGCATTGTCCATGGAACCTAGTCCACTTACACCTCTCTTTGATAATCCTAGGCTCGCGGAAAACACGACAATATCAAGACTTCACACCTATGAGAGATCTTCGTGGCCCACTGCTCGCTCGTTCGTCCACTTGGGGTCAGGGTGCTTCCTGCCTCAATTGGGTCATCAAAGCCCTCCAATTGACTGGTTGACTAGATTATCCCTAACAAAATTCTGTAACACCCTACATCTATCAGGCCAGATTCACAGAACCCTCACTACCTTCGAAGAAATGTGCAGTCTCTCTCAGATCCCCTGGCATACAGTGTCTATGATCTATAAGTTGATCATTTCTCACACACGACACTCTACCCACCTACACATGCAGTTGGGCAGGTGACTTGGAGGTGGAGATACATCGGGCAGACTGGCAAACATCATTTCTCTTCACCCACAAATACTCAATCTCAGCTTTTGCTCCAGAAAAAAATTATAAATTGTTATCTCATTGGTACAGAGTCCCTGTCACCATCAATAAAATTTTTTCCGAGCCCCCCAATACCTGCTGGAGCTGTCACGGAGGATGAGGAACGTATTTACACATATGGTGGGAGTGCGATCGACTTCATACTTTCTGGAAGATTATTTTTGAGATCTATAACCAAATCTACGATGACTCTCTCGGCCCATCTCCCAAAGTTGCCTTGTTATCTATCCTGCCAGGCTCAGTTAAACATCAAAAATTGATCGTTCTTATTGGTTCTTCTTGTCAGCGTCCCTTCACCTCATCACGAAATTCTGGAAATCTACGGTTATTCCCCCATTACAACAGCAGATTGATATAATTAATGACATCATGCTTAAAAAGGAGTTGCAGGCAAAGGAGAGGGATATGTGGGATAAACACCTTAAGGCTCCATGCACACTGTATCTGATAAACGACCGTTTTTGGGCGTTTGGGCGTTTTTTTTAACAGCCCAAAAATGCCACTTTATGTTATCTTATGTGTCCATGCACGCATGGACGTTAATTGTCGTTTATAAGCAGTGGCGTTTTTGGGCTGTTATCTGAACGCCCTGAATTGGCGTTCAAAAGTCGTTCTTTTGACCACAAAAAAACGCTAAACGCTCATAAACGCCGGTAAACGGCTGTTTATCTGCGTCTGGCATTTTTTGCAGTCAATGGAAGCTAATGAATAAAAAGAAAAACCGCAGATGCCAATAAACGCCGGTAAACGCTGCTTACAAAACGCTGCAAAAGAACGTTTTCTAAGCAGCGTCTCCTGCCCGATGCCGAGAGAGCCCAGATAGCGTCCAGTGTGCATGGAGCCTAAATGGTGGTACATCTGGCTTCACTATTCAGCCTCTGACAAACTCTTGAACAGACTGCTTTCCCACTGAGCATGTAAAAGGGGTAGGAGGAGAAAGGAGGGAAGGACATAGACCTCTAAACCTGTGGATGGGTTGAGGTCTAACAATAGTGGTCTAAAAGAGAAAACACAGTTGATTGATAATGAATGGATTCAGCCACTAACCATGAGTGAAAGAAATGTTTTTGTGTTATCATTCATATTCTCTGAAAAATGGCCAAGAAATCATAAATGATGTCGGAGTATGTAATCTTATGAGCACAACTGTATGTACCCCTACACTTTTCCTTGTAAATGACAGATATCTGGTCATCCTCTTTGGATATCTGGCCATCTACCTCCATTTTGAGGGACCCTTGTCTTTCAACATTGAGATAAGGGTACGTTTTAGTAAATAATTATGTACTCTGTGATTACACTTTATATTTGTTTATGCTAATAATATACTGTCCTTCACTATAATGACCCAGGAACTCCTTGGTGATGTAAAATGTTACTGCTGCATGAACTGCTGCTGTGATCATAAAGACTGGTAGTAGTTCCCATCTTCAGCTGCCAATCTGGCTCTTTTTTATTTGTTTTTCACTGTAGGGGTTTCAGAAGAAAAAAAGCCTCTCAATAGCCATCTTGTTCATAACTAAGCCACTGACAGGCCAGGATACACAAATACATATAGGTTGAACTGGATAGGCCAGCGTCTTTAATCAACCTTCTCAACTATGTAAATGTATACTGTAGAGCAGTGTTTCCCAACCCAGTCCTCAAGGCACACCAACAGGTCATGTCTTCAGGATTTCCATTATTTTGCACAGGTGATTTGATCAGTTTCACTGCCTTAGTAATTACCACAGCTGTTTCATCTGAGGGAAATCCTGAAAACATGATCTGTTGGTGTGCCTTGAGGACTGGGTTGGGAAACACTGCTGTAGAGGATACAGCAGTGTAAAACTGACCAGCAGCAGGACAGTTTGATTGACAGTTTGATTGAAAATGCTGAAATGTACTAGGAAAATAAAAGTACAGGTAGGTGTTTTACTACAGGGATAAAGAGACCTTAGAGGACACAGCAGTGTAAAATTGACAAGCAGCATTACACTTTTAAATATCAAGGGTTTGCCCAATTTATTAGAGACAAAGGGCACAGTCTGGGCTTTACTTCTAAAATTAGGATACTACATAAGATAATATATTCAGGGCCGCTATCAGGGGGATGACAGCAGTTACACATGTATAGGGCCCGGAAGTCCCGAGGGGCCCGAGGGGCCCTGTCAGGGCTGGTGCCAGCATTTCAGTATTAGCACCCTGCCCTAATACCCAGTTAGTCTCTTCTGCTGCAGTGTGCCGCTCAGCTTCAGTGACAGCAATCAGATCTGTGGAGAATATAGGCTGAGCAGCAGTGGCATCCAACATCAGCGTTGGTAGTCCCCAGACTTCCCTCTCCTCTGTTCTTGCCCTCCTCCTTCTCTGAATGTTGGGGCCTGGGGATCGGAGCAAGCACATGATTGGTTACTAGGACATCAGCAGTCCTAGCAACCCATCATGTGCTTGCCCCATCCCCAGGCCCCAACATTCACAGAAGGAGGAGGTAAAGGATGGACCTTCTTCCTCCAGAACTACCTGGACATCACTGCGGGTAGGAAAATGGGACACAGGATGGCTCTGTACAGACTTTCCTGGCTTATCCTGGCTGACCAGCTGCACTGAGAGACTCAGGTGAGCTGAATATCCTGCTATATGTAGAAATGTCTTCTCATCTCTTCCTCATGCCACTTCACCTACCCGTCATACTACCTCACCTACACCCCATACCCCTTCACCTACCCCTCATACTGCTTCACCTAAAACAAAAATATGGCCACGCTAAGTAATTAAATAAAGGATGATGATATTTATATATTAAGGGGTTCGCACATAGCCCCCTAAACAAAAGGGGTCCGTGCAACCTTGTGTATAAATGGTTTAACACATGTGAGAAAAAATTAATAATATAGAAACAATCACAAATCAGTCCTCCAATTGAAATTGTGTGAAACAATCCAAATATAATGAAAGTTTATGGGTTAATGGTCAAGCAATGTTCCTGCATAGACATCTGATGGAAACGTAGCAGTGACGGTATTCTGATCATCACCCAGTGCTTGAACAAATCACCTCTAAGTGCCTCCACCAAATAAATTAGCAGCTTACCAGAGGCAAGCAAGTGTAAAGCTAGCAACTTAACCCCGTTGGGGTCCCACCAGGGAAAAACTGTGCTCAAAGGGTTGTCACTATCATCTTCCAACCTTGGATTAATGACCGTCCTGGGATCTCTGATGATATCTCCCGCGGTATATAAGAAGGAAGCTCACAATAGTGTAATATTGTATGGTATTTTTAATAAATAAAAGTATTGCATTTACATATTCATGGAGAATAACAAGCATAAAATAGGTGGCCAGATATGGAATCACATGGAACAGAACAGCGGTGACGTCAGCATGCCTTCACCCAAGTGAAATAAGGACGTTCCAAAAGCCAGATCCACAGGCAATTGAGCCTCCCTCCTAAACATCAGCCAGCAAGGAGAGAACCCAGTGGAATTATTCACCGTACTATTGTAAGCATGAACCACTGCAGCAATATAGTCACAACAATGTTGCTTCTTCTCCAAGGGCAGGGTTCCTAACATATTCGACAGGGTATGGTTGAAACGTTCAGGTTGTGGATCCCCTTGAGGATGATAAGGGGTGGTTCTAGATTTTTGAATGTTCAAGAGCTAACACAGTCTTTTTATCAGCTTCCTTTGAAATCTCGGCCTTGTTTCCTCATGAAGACGCTGGGGTAGGCCATTATGGATGAAAAACATTTCCACCAGGGTCTTCGCAGCGGTACTGGCTTGTTGATCCTTGATGGGAAAGGCCTCAGCATAACCAGTGAAATGATCTGTCACAACCAATACATTGCTGTACCCACTCAAACCGGGTTCTATCCAGCCTTAAATGTCCATGATCATCATGCAGGGCGGCCAGCACTATTAGCCGGTGTTTCTCAGGAAGAAACAATTGGCAGACATCTTCAGGTTCCTCGGATGGACCTTTCCTGTATATGACTCCATCTTCCAAATGCGTCCGTTCCCATTCCTTGTGTACTACTTTTGAGCCATCAATTGAACTATTTAGTAGCATTTGAGGATCCCTTGCTGACAGAGCCTTCTTAACAAGGTTACACAGTGGGTCGACACGTTGATCTCTTCTCAAGCACTCCTGGGGCAATTCTTCGCTGTGTACTTGCGTCACAGTAGTACCGGGGTACTCCAGCAGGGGCGCCCCCACAGATTGAGCCCCTGTGGCTCCTCTATGATGATGCTCTACTCCCTGGCACAGTGTGTGCACTCCCTCAGGAGGCAAATGGACCCAGTTCGTCTGGCCAGCACCTGTGACATACGGTCTTCGGGATAGGGCATCTGGATCTCGGCTTCCTACTCCAGGCTGATACTTCAGGCTGAGCTGAACTGAAACTCGGATAATGGGGCCAACCACTGATGCCCAGTAGCATCTAATTTAGCGGTAGACAACAGGTAAGTCAAAGGATTGTTGTCCATTTTCACCAGAAACGTGGCCCCATATAAGTAGTCCCACAGCTTATCTCCTACTGCCCACTTAAGGGCCAGAAACTCCAACTTGTACACAGGATAGTTCTTCTCAGAGGGAGTAAGACTCCGGCTCACATATGCCACTGGACGTAGCTTTCCTTCCGACTCTTGGTACAAAACTCCCCCTAGCCCATCTCTGCTAGCATCCACAACTCATAAGGTTTTTTTTTTTTTTTTATATATATATTTTATTGAAGGATTTTACAGGTACAAAGATCGAAAACAAAGCTGGTATGATACAAAGGTGCTCTGAGCTTCAACTGTCAAGGCAAGTAAACATTAGAGTATTAAGAGCAAAGGCATAATGCCTACACAAGTATCAAAACAAACAGAAGATAGCATAACTGAGAAGAAAGGGGGGAGGGTATGGGGGGGACAGGGAGGGAGGAGGGGGGGACCTATGTGGTAGTCTTAATTGCTATATAACTATACACGCGAGGAGTAAGACATTAATAGATCCCAGAGATGGTGCCAACTGAAGGTATTGGAAGTCTTTGAAGATTTTGAAAATAAGAGGTTGCCTCTTGTCCAAGGGTTCAGTGTTCCCAGATAGTGCGGTGAGATGAAGAAGAGTAGGGAGAGGGGCTAGATCTCAACTGTTGTCCATGGGGGGGACCAGTCGCTGTGGATCCCCCTCTGGTGAAGAAGAATAGGCCGCATAGGGATCCCATTTTTTGTGAAAGTGGTCTCGGTCAGCTGAGTAGCACAGCATAGCAGGTGCTCTTTGTGGAGGAGATTAGGTAGGTTTCTCTGGACCATGGAGAGTGATGGTGGTGTCGAGGAAGTCCACTGTCGTAAAATAACTCTTCTGGTGACCATAAAGCAGGAGGTAAGCCAAGCCTTAGAAGATTTGGTTAACCGTAGTGCATCGCATGTTTGGGCTGGTGGACCCGGGCATTCCAGATATTCAAACAGTAGAAAGAGAGGGTCCTTAGATGGTTGATAGTGGAAATGTGGGGGTGGCGCTAAACCCAAAATAACTAGAGAAAACAATATCAATCTAAGTGTAAGTCAGATAGATAAAGCATGTAACAATATGTGAATATTTTCCAAGAAAAAAGTGATACAAACATAACAAAATATAAATCTCATAAATAAACAGTGAAAAAAGTGAATATATTTGAAGAAAGCAATAGTTCAACCATATGCTGTCCACTCAAAAAGAGAGTATTGACTTATTGAACCCAAAGTTCATCTCGGGTATAGGCAAGAAATACTCCTAGATGATTGTGCAGGTGAATGAAAGTGTTCCAAATGGCATCAATGTTTGAAAAACAATATAACCAAGCCAGGATCAGCAAAATTCCTTCAGACACTCCAACCCCTTATAAAGTGAAGGCTTACCGGAAAAAAGATGTAATATCGCTTCTGATTGGGATGGGTATGGACTTCCCGGTGCATAGAGACCACGTCACACTATCCACGGTTCGTCAGGGGTCCCTTGGTGTAGGGGGCTGTCACACATTCCAATCCGTCTGCGTTCAGAAATCCAGTGCAGGGAGATCCTGATCCAAGCTCCAAAGAGAGGGTAAGGAAGGAGGGGGGTGGGATGCCCCACAGGAGGTCCAAAGGCAGGTTCAAATATGTGTAAAAAACAAAAGACTCGCCATAGTATAAAAACCTCTATGATGAGGAGGTTGTTTATTCGAAAGTGTTAAAAATCCATAAGCTTATAGATACAAAGGTTTAAAATAAGTAACGCAGCAATCCAGGGTCAGCACGTCGTCTGGGGGCTGCTGGCCCCCTAGAAGGCTGCGTTTAAATGCTCTATCCTCCCACGATTGTAAAATCCGCACTTCCGGCCATGGCGGCCTGGCGTGCGTTCCAATGGCAATTTCCGGTCTCAATATGTGGCCATATTAGATAGTTTTTGATGTGAACTTGGGCCAATGAAACAACCAAATGGAAGGCCTCATGGACAAAATGTCACAATAAGAAGTACTATAAAACCCATTATAGAGAACAACCAGTGTGTTCATTGCTAGGACCAGGTTCGCCATGCGTTTCAGTGACGCACATCCGGCGGAACCAACACCGGAAGTACTCACCCCAGAAATGCTACCATCATAGCCAGCCAATGCAAGGCTGCGGTGACCCGGAAGTAGCGGAAATTACACATCGAAAGGTTAAAGGACTAAAAAAGACATGTATTGAGTACACTAAGGTGCAAACAGAATAAAAAATTGGCATATATTTCCTTACAAATCGGGGAGAATGTGGTGGTACATAGACATTTAAAATCCAGAGAGTAGTTAATGGGCTCATAATAATCACAAAATATTAGATGGTTGATAATTTGTGACTTTGCTTGCCATTGTTTCCACTTGAGACCAGAACTCGCTGATGGGTCGGCAGTCCCAGAGCCTGTGTTTCAGAGAAGGTTTATGGAGGCTGCACCAAGGGCAATGAAAGGGGCTTGCCGTCGTCTTTGAGGTTGAAAAAGGCATGTAGGTCTTATGAAGAACTTTAAGTTGTTGCTCCCTCCAAAATGAATTTGTTGTGTGAGGCCTAACGGTATTGTAGCCTGCCAGGGCGAGGTCTCCGTACTCCAGCGAGGGAAAGGCTTTGGTCCACTTATGGGCAGGGCTGTTTTTGCATGGGTTAGGGAGGTTGGAAGAGATAGCCCTGTGGATGTCCACAATTTTGGTTGTGCTATTAGCTAAGAGGGTATCCAGAAATGAAGTCTTGAAACGCATCAGTCTATTGGAGTGAAGAGATACCGCAAAACTCACTGCCTGCTGGACATATATGAAATGGTCGCTAGGTAGGTTATAGCGGGCCTGTAGTACTGGGAAAGGGAGGGCCCTGCCAGAGGAGGGATCAAACAATTGAGCCAGCTTAGTAAGACCATGGGAGGCCCAGATGTAAAAGGCTGCAAAACGTTGTGGGGAAGTGAATAGGGGGTGGCCCAATATCGGGAGGTAGCTAGAGACAGTAGAAGGGAGATTCAATTTGGTCCTCACTTCCCTCCAAGTAATGTTGGTGTCTCTGTACAGAAGGTTTTGTCTCAGATCTGCCGGGAGGCGGTGAAGTCTTAGGTGTAGTAGTGCAGCCAATCCCACTGGGCCTGCCATTTGCACTTCTAGATCAAAGTTAGAACACTTGGAAGTGCCTGATAGCCAGTCCATGCCCACTCTGAGGAGACAAGCTGGGTTGTAATTGCATATAAGCTGGAGGTTCACACCTCCTTCTTGCTTCGGGAGGGTGAGTTTTGTTAAAGCTATTCTGGGGCAGCGACCCCGCCAAAGGAAGGTGGTCAGAGATGTATGGATAGCTTGAATGTCCTTATGCTTCAAGAGGAGGGGGATGGTCTGGAGGGGGTAGAGAAGCTTGGGGAAAGTGACCATCTTGAAAAGGTGGCACCTGTCTATCATGAATAGGGGAAGGTTGGCTCAATTCTCCAGTTCGCCTAACATTTTGGCTATTATGGGGGGGGGTAGTTTAGATGATAGATGGAGGCTGGTGTCTTGCCTATTTTAATGCCCAGGTAGGTTATATGGTGTTTGGCTAGTTGGAAAACCGAGTTGGGAGCCAAGTGTGGCAGCCTAGAGTGAAGGAGGGGAAGGACCTCGCTCTTAGAAAAGTTAATTCATAGGCCTAAGCAGGTTCTGAAATGACTGAAGATGTCCTGGATGTGAGGGAGGTCTGTACAGGGATCAGTGGAGAAAATCAGGACATCATCAGCAAAGAGAGCTGTCCGGATCTCTTGCTGGCCTATTCGTACCCCATGGATCTGGGAGTGGAAGGTGAGATAAAGGGAGAGAGGTTTGATAGCCAAATTAGACAGGAGGGGAGACAGAGGGCACCCCTGGCAGGTTCCATAGTGTAGGGAGATGTTATTTGAAATGAGACCTGCTGCTACCACATTTGCAAAAGGGGCGGAGTGCATTGCCCCGATGAGATGTAAAAAGGGGCCCTCGAACCCAAATTTTTGCAAGACCAACCGCAGCCAGCGAAAGCTGATATTGTCAAAAGCCTTTTTGGCATCTAGGGTTATAATGGCTATGTCGCTGGCTGGGTTGGCCCTGGCATGTTCGAGCACTGACAGCACTTTGCGTATGTTGGATGCGGCGGTGCGGCCGACGGTAAAACCGGCCTGCGCAGGGTGTATTATGGAGGGCATGATGGACGCTAATCTTTTGGCCATTATTTTTGACAGGATTTTGGAATCCAGGTTGAGCAATGAGATGGGGTGATAGGAGCCTGGATCCATGGGGTCTTTGCCTTTTTTTGGGATTCATTTTATGTGGGCCTGAATGCCAGAGGGGAGATATGGACCACCTTTCAGTATGTGTTGGTATAGGGTAGCTAGAGTTGGTGTAAGGTCTGTCTTGAGGGCTTTGAAAAATTCTGAAGTAAACCCGCCGGGTGTCCGGAGCCTTGTTTGGGGCTAGCGTGGCTATTGCTTGCTAGATTTCCGGCTCGGTAATTGGTGAATTGAGTGACTCCAGTTGTGAAGGGGTGATCTGGGGTAGTGGGATACGGTCCAGAAAAAGTTGGGCAGCCGAATCATTGATCGGGTCATCACCATACAACCTGGTGTAAAAGTCTTACAGGACAGTGTTGATGTCCTTCGGTGTTTGAGCAAGGGAGCCATCCACACGTTTGAGGGCAGCTATGTGTGTTGGGGTGAAGCGACCTTTGCAGAGGCGGGCGAGGAGTTTGCCTGCCTTGTTCCCAAATTTATGGAGCTGGAGGTCATGGCAGGACTGGAAATATTGCTCTCTGGCTATGGCCCAGGAATCAAAGGTTTCTTTAGCTTCCCTCCAGAGTTTCCTGTGTGTAGGGGAGTTGGAAAGATTGAGACGAGCTTGGGCCTCACGTAAGGAGGCACTGGCCTCCAGGTATTTAGCTGCTGTTTTCCTCTTGTGGGCAGATGTAAAGGCTATTATTTTTCCCCTGAGGACCGTTTTGCCTGCCTCCCAAAGGAGGCAGTGGTCATGGGAGTGTATTGCGTTGTCCTGGAGTTATTTATGCCAAGTTGTTTTTAGGGTGGCAAGCAGGTCTTGGTCGTTGGCTAAATGGGTGGGGAATCTCCAATGCCTAACAGGTGTTGGCATATCTAGACCTGACAGGGTCAGGGATACAGGAGCATGGTCAGAGATCACCATTTCTAGAATGTGGGGATTGGAGGTGAATTGAAACATGGAGGGTTTGCAAAGGAAATAGTCTATCCTTGACATGCTTGGGTGGGGGTGGGAAAAGAACGTATATTCTCTGGAAATGGGATTGGCAAGTCTCCATGGGTCTATCAAGTGGAGGGTTTCCGCAAAATGAGTTAGGGGGGTTGTAGAGGAGGTTGATTGAGTGTCAGGAGTAGGTGAGGGGCGTGCCCTGTCCTCCTGGAGGTGCATCACTGTATTGAAGTTGCCCCCTAGTAATATGGGGAGGTGGAGATGAGGAGCAAGTTTAGCGGTGAGGAGTTGGAAGAAAGTTTTTGGGGGGGAGTTGGGAGCGTAAATGTTGGCGAGGACCATTTCCTTCGTGTACAGCTTAATTTTCATAATTAGTATTCTGCCTTCATCGTCCTTCTCTTCCAAGAAGACTTTGTGAGAGAAGTTGCTATGCGTAAGGATGAGGACTCCCGATTTGCCATTTACCGCCAGGGCAACATATATATTGCCCACCCAAAGTTTACGCATATGGGAGAAATCCTTCTCCTCAAGGTGCGTTTCTTGTAGAAACGCAACATCAGTCTGAAGGCGTTTTAAGTAACGTAGGATGGCCATACGCTTGTGTGGGGATCTTAGCCCTTTAACATTCCAGGACACTAACTTTATGGTGGATCAAATGTGGGAAGGGAAGTGATAAAAAAGGTGTATGAGATTTCAAGGGGGTGGGAGGAGGCACCAAGGGACAATGGTCACCGAGGGAGCAGGCGGGCGTCTGGTTTGCGAACTCCACTTGCGTGAGCATGGATGGGCGTAGGACCCCACATAGGTAAAAACAAGGGTATAGAACCAGGAAACATAACATACAAACTAGTGACTTCTCTTTTTCCCACATGAGAGACATACCTTCTACCAGGACAGCGTTACCGGAGATGCTCTGATTCTCCCGGACACGGGCGCGGGTAAGAAGAGTCGAGATGCAGACCCGAGGAGGTATGGCCTGCTGGGTGTTATGACAGCCACTTGCAGCGTCAGAGGATCTCCAGGAAGGCTGTGTAGGCGCTGAGGGGATAGGAGAGAAGCGGTTACATATTAAATAAAATAAACGAGCATGTTACTCGAGCATGTCACATGGTACTTCAAACTAGCCATGGAGCAGAGAAAAAGGAAAAGAAATAAAAATACAAAGAAGCAACCAGGCAGACGACCATGCAGTAGTCATGGCTAAGGATAAACAGTTAGCTAGTGCCGTTAGGTGGTACTATAGGGGGGAGGGCCCCCTGGAGTCATATCAGCAGGGTATACGGAAAAAGGGGATACACCTGGCCGGCAACCGTCACTTAGTTTTGTTAGCGTATCGGGGCCTCTTCGGGCAGTCCTTGCTGGGGCTGCGCAGATCCCTATTGGTTGGAGAAGGAGTAGTCACAGGGGCTTGTTGGGTATCCATTGGTATGTGTAGATAAGTCTGCAGGTAGTTTGCTGCCTCTTCTGGGTACGAGAAGGATTTGGCTTCACCCATTGAATCCGTGAAGAGAAGTATGGCAGGGTATGCCAGGGTAAATTTAACTCCCTTTTGGTAGAGAGCAGAACAGATCGGTTGAACAGCTTTGCGGCGTCTGGATACGTATTGGCTGCATGTGAGGCGGACAGAGAGGGGGCCGCTGAGGATGAGGAGCCGCCTTGCAGGACAAAGCGATTCATCCCTGAGACACCCGGGGCTGTGTCAGGGTAGGGGGGAGAGTGATTGTGCCCGTGAACGGTGTGCGGCCGAGTTTGTATGCTGTTTGATCCGGAGCCGCCGTCTCTCTCATTCCCTGCTCATGTGGCGCCGGAACCGGAAGTAACTCGTACGGTTTTGATGGATCAGCATAGGCCAAGACTAGTGCTTCCATGAGACTCTCCTTCAAACGTCCAAAGCCTTTTCATACCTCAGTGTCCATTGGTCTCAAATAGATTCTTGTGACTTTCTGGGGCCTTTTGCACTTGGCCTCTACCAATCCTCATCCACTTGCCTCTGTAAAAGCTCATTTAGGGGTCTTGCAATCTGTGCAAAGTTTTTCAGAAATCTCGTATAATAGGAGCAGAATCTTAGGAATGATCTCAGTTCAGTAACTGTACTTGGTCAAGGCCAAGAAGTAACAGCTTCCAGCTTTTGTGGATCCGTGGTTAATCCCTCAGCTGAGACCACGTGCCCTAGATAGGAAACGGAAGTCTTGGTAGAATTGACACCTCTCCAATGACAGCTTCAGTCCCTCAGCATGCAAACTCTGAAAAGCTTTCTCAAGTCGAGCTTTGTGCTCTTCCAATGTCTTTCCAAAGACAATGATGCCATCCAAGTACACCAGCACCTCTATCAAATTCATGTCACCCACCATGTTCTCCATCAATCTCTGAAAGGTGGCTGGAGCCCCTGTTAACACCTGTGGCATGCGATTGAATTCAAAGAATCCTAATGGGTAATGAAAGCTGACTTCTCTCGATCCTCTGGATGCATAGGTATCTGGTAGTATCCACTCTTCAGGTCCAATACACTGGACCATTTGGCTTCAGACAGGCAGTCTAGACATGTGCAGAGCGAAAAAATTAGTTTTGTTTCGTTATTTACATTAATTAGTTTAGTTAGGTTAGTTTCATTCGTTTAATTCATTTTCGGAATTTGTTTCCTTTATTCGTTTTCGAATCGATTCGAAAATTTTTCTAATCAATTTCGAATAGTTTTCGAATTTGAAAAGGTTTCGAATTCAAATTGTTTTCTAATTCAAATCGTTTTCAAATTGGAATCTTTTTCGAATTTGAACAGTTTTTGAATTTAAATAGTTTTCCAATTTCCAAGGAGAATGGGGTGGAGTGGAAAGTGGATGAATAGAATGGATTTAGATAGAATGCAATAGAGGGGAATATAACAGAAAATGAAAGAATATAATGTGGTGGAGTGGAACAGAGCTATTTTACTCTGTTGTATTCTATTCTTTTGTTTTCTTTTATATTATTTTTTAGTCTTTTTTTTTTGGTCTAATCCTTTGTTTTCTATTCTATTTTGTTCTCTTTGGAAATTGGAAAACTATTCAAATACGAGGACTTTTCAAATTAGAATTAGAAAACTATTTAAATTGGAAAACTTTCAAATTAGAATTTGAAAAGTATTCGAACTCAAAAAGTATTGGAAAACGATTCGAAAATGATTTGAATTCGAAATTCATCTGAATTTTTTTTTTAGTTGTTACGGATTCGTTTAAATTCAGTACTGTTGTAATTCGGAAATTTGGTTACATCTGAATTTCCAAAAAAATGAAAATTCATCCAAATTTTAATTTGAAACGAATCGCACATACCATGTATCTAATAGGCATTGCAAGGCATCTTCTATGTGTGTGGTGTACTGATCAGGGATAGTTCTTCAGTTCAGAGTTCTATAGTCGATACACATCCGAAGAGACCCATTTTTCTTGCGCATTACCACAATAGGGGATGCGTAAGGACTCCTGGATTCTCTAATGACTCCAGTCTTCAACTCGACCAACTGCTCCCGCAGATCTTCCAAGTCCTTCAAAGGGATCCAACAAGCTCTCTCTCGAAAAGGCTTGTCTTCGCTCAGCCTAATTCGGCGTTGGGCACTCTTGGCACACCCCACACCGAAGTCAATCCTGGAGAACATCTTCTCACATCTGGCTAACTGAGCCCTAATCTTCTCTTCCCATCTTGAGGACAAACTTGGACACCGGACAGAAGGCTCTTTCACATTAGTAGCCACAATCTCTTCCAATGGGTCAGTTTCCAACACCACATAGGGACCCGGCTGGTCCCATGACAGTTTAACGGTGGCCTTCATGGAAGCCCTTTCTCCTGGTTGTAACACTCTCTCTTGAGTATCCAATCACCACAGTCTTCCCACTCCTTCTACGGGTGCTCTTTGTTCCTGCAATACCCATTGAAAAGCTTGCCTGAGGATGAATCTTCTTCACAGTAACACCTTTTATGGCTAAGGGGGTAAGTAACCTACTTACAAGGTTGGTGTCAGTTCCGATCAACAAGGTATTTCATCCTGCCCCAGGAGGTTGAGGGCAAATAACAGCCAATGATGGGTCGAAGGCTATCTTGATGGAGATATATCCATTATAGGGGCACTTCTGGGTACCTATACCCCAGATCTTCAGCTCTTTTAGCTTACACAAAGGGATATGCTTTTGGTGTTTTGTATAAATACCTATACAGCAATGTCACTCCAGTGTCTAGCAGTGCTTAGGTGTAGAGCCCTTCCATTTGAAGGGAGACAATTGGAGATGGTCCTTTTAAATTCCTTTGGCAGATCTCTTGCTTGTGACTAAGTAGTCTGTGTCCTAACTGGCTACTTTGTTGACTCAAAAGTTTGTTTTCCTGCTCGGCCAGAAAGGTGTGCATTGATTTCCTGTGTCCATCTCCCCTTCCCTGGGTCAGGTGAAGGAGGAGGAAGATTGGTACGAGGCTTCTTTTTCAACTTCTTCTTAGGTTTGGAGCGCAGTTTTTCCCAGAGATGCTCAATTGGCTCCTTTACTGAGGTCCCCTAAAGTTTCCTGAAGTCCCTGCAAGTGAACGTTAATGAACTATTTGAGTGTCCAAAAGATACTAACATTGCTTTTATCAGGGCCCATAGGGCCCTAAAACCAAAACCACCTGATATAGTCCCACCCAGGGACATAATATGCTGCTTACAGAGCTTCCCACTAAAAGAGGAGATTCTAAGCAAAGCTAGGAAAAATTATCAAAAAAGATAACCTCTGGATATGACGCTGAGCATGTGCACTCAACTTCTTTGGTCAACCATGGAGAGGTCTGTTCTGAGTGGAGCCTGTCCTGTTAAACCACTGTATGGTCTCGGTCACCGTGCTGCTGCTCAGTTTTAGGGTCTTGGCAATCTTTTTATAGCTTAGGCCATCTTTATGTAGAGCAACAATTATTTTTTTTCAGATCCTCAGAGAGTTCTTTGCCATGAGGTGCCATGTTGAACTTCCAGTGACCAGCATGAGAGAGTGAGAGCGATAACACCAAATTTAACACACCTTATCTCCATTCACACCTGAGACCTTGGAACACTAACGAGTCACATGACACCGGGGAGGGAAAATGGCTAATTGGGCCCAATTTGGACATTTTCACTTAGGGGTGTACTCAATTTTGTTGCCAGAGGTTTAGACATTAATGGCTGTGTGTTGAGTTATTTTGAGGGGATAGCAAATTTACACTGTTATACAAGCTGTACACTCACTACTGTACATTGTAGCAAAGTGTAATTTCTCCAGTGTTGTCACATGAAAAGATATAATAAAATATTTACAAAAATGTAAAGGGTGTACTCACTTTTGTGAGATGCTGTAGTTCTCATATCATTTTTCAACAGCAATATAGATATGTTGGATAAAACATTCTTAATGTCAAGCACTGTTAATGTTCTTACTTCACATTTTTGCACTTTCTGGACTTTAAGCATTAGTATATTTGTCCAGAAATGCATTATTGGTTTATATGTTACTATTTTTATCAATAGGCTGGAAATATATAAACATGGATCTCATTTGGGATGTTACAACAGCAGAAGCCGCAGGAGGTGTCCGGTGTTCTTTGATACTGTCAGTACGGTTCAACTAAATCATTTATTGTAGTTGTTTCCCACCTCCCACTACCCCCACAGGTAGTGTTTACCCACATTTTTGGTTGGTCAGCCTACCGCATATTACTCTCTACTGGTTACCAGTTGGAGACATTTATCAATACCTCCCACCCCCTACAGATCTCTGTAGCGAGGTCAGGAGTACAAGCTTATTAGAACTGCACAAACTTGAATACCCCACACCTATCTCTTTAGTTGGAGCTAGTTTACTTCTCTAATACCTAACTCCTTATTTCCTTTCTTCTACCATTGACCCTTTCTTGGTGAGCCTTTTCTTTCTAGACACCTATAACACCCGTTGACATTCCTGTGCCACACCAGCTGTTTAACCATGTCTTATTCCTCATAAGGCAAGAAACCCTTTCAGGTGTCACACAATGTACAGGGCTTGAATACTCCGGAAAAGAGAGTCTCACTACTGAGGGAACTGAATAAGGTAAAACCTAAAGTTGTATTTCTACAGGAGACTCACTTTAAAACAGTCATGGTACCGTGACTACATAGCAAACACTACCCACAGACTTATCATTCAATAAACCACCAGTCTAAACCTAAAAGGGGTTACTATTCTCCTGCATAAAGACACAGGTTTGGATATTACTCAACAGTATTCAGATCCTAATGCAAGATATATCTTCCTTAAAGGGCAGTGGGCGGGGACACCCATAACAGTGGCTAATGTTTACTCCCCTAACACAGGTCATATTACTTTTTGCCAGCATATGATCGAAGAACTGCCAGAAAGATTGTGAGAACAGAAATCCGGAATGGCAGCACACTCACCGATAAAAAGCAGATTATTTTATTGAAAATATGAGCAAAAATGGGGGATACAAGTGGGGGGGGAGAAGGAAAAGAATCTGCTTTTTATCGGTGAGTGTGCTGCCATTCCGGACTTTTCTTCTCACAATCTTTCTGGCAGTGACAGGGCGTTCACCTCACCGCATTCAGCAGGATACACATTTGGGAGCAGCTGAAACCATACACTCACCTGGAGCTGCGTTTTCTTATCCTTCCAATGATCAAAGAACTGCAGCAGCAGGGTGCATTATATTGGGAGGGGATTTTAATGTGTCTCTAAACCCATTACAAAACACATCCAATCAAAAATCTAGCCTACCCTATAGGAAGTTATGCGAAATAAAGCTCCTTTTAGCCAATCTTACATTGGTTGACGTATTGGGGAACGACTAACCTATTGGACAGAGACTATACCTATTTCTCACCCCTCCACAACTAATTCACTAGAATTGATTATATATTCCTCTCACAGAGGGATTTACCACGCATGTCGGACGGTAAAGTGGGCATTCGAACACTCTCGGACCATGCATCAATCTCTTTGACCCTGCACGTGCTGCCTCTGCGTAACAGAGGGGCACATGGAGACTCAATGGGGGTCATTTACTATAGCGCGAATATGCCTTCGCGCGAATTTTAGCACGCAGAAGCGCAAATTCGCGCTAATTAGCGCGAAAATGGAATTCACTAAAGCCCTGAGGGAGAAAATAGTCCCAGAATCAAATTCACTATAGCGCCCAAACAGCAGTGACTGACTAAAAAACTAGTCGTGGTAGAAGCAAGGGAATTGCACATGAAAATAATGTTTAGAGCATGATAGGATCACCTAAATTGTTTCTAAAAATGTAGTATCTTGTTTAATGATGATCTGCTTTTAAATTGTTTAAAAAAGTGATATATAACCTGAAATATCATTGAAAGTCTGAAAAGAGCCAAATTACCCCTTTTTTCCTGACTATTCATCAGCACAACTGAGCATGCTCAGACAAGAAAATTCCCTCATTTTAACCCTCATGCCTTTTTTAGAGGGCGGTATAGTAAATTCACAAATTCGCACTTGTCTATAATGTCTTTTTGAGAAGGAAAATTCGCGTTGGCTAATATACCTTCTTAAGAAGCCCAATGCAAGTTTTAGCCATTGATTCTAATGATACAATTGTAACTTCCCTAAAGAAATCCTTTTCATGTTGAGATGAAATGTATCTCTCAAATTGTCCCTGCAACAATGTTGCTATTTCATCATCTAATTTGTTTTTAAAAATGCTACAATGTTCAATCCTCTCATGTTTTTCCCTGTCTTTTGCTTGTTGCTGTCCATCTCATAAAAATCTTTTCCTAAACTCACACAGGTATCTTCACAAACCACAAACAATAAATAATAATAATAAATAATATAATAAATAATCATACTACATATAATAATAATAATAATAATAAATAATAATAATAAAAAAGCTGTTGCAATATTATCACTGTTTTACACTTCAAGCATCACCAAATAGCACCGAATAAACTCCAGACTGATGTAATTCCACCACCTACATGTGCAAAGAAATGCAGTTTATGTGTATTTATGTGTATTTATGTGTATTTATGTGTATTTATGTGTAGGAGGGTTGCACAACCGGCAGACTGGTGGCTAACAGCTTAATGCTTCTACCTAGGACCATAGAGGTTCTGGGTTTGCGTCCTGAGAATATCACTTCATGTAGAGAGGTTTTCTGTTCTCATAACTCATGTTCTTACCAAAATTATGTCTAAATGTAGTATTTATGTGTATGAGGGTTCCACCACTATTGCAAATTGTGTCACATGTTTTCTATGGGAAAAGACTATAATCAGCCTTAACATTTCCCATCCAGCAATAATTGCAGTTTCTTACCAAGGCTAATGCCCCAAAATGAGAGATGTTCTATAGCAGAATGCTCACAGTACTGAGCCATAACAAACCTTCAAAACTGATGGCATATGCCAGAAACAGGTTGTTCAATGGTTATCCAACCTTCCACAGTACATCTGCATTGGTTCATTTATTGCAACCCTGAGACTTAGGACTGTTTGACATCACAGCAATGGATGCTCCATGGATGTGGCTAAGGGCTTAGCACTTCTGCTGAGCAACGCCGGGATTCATAGGTTCAAATCCCCAACATGCTATGTCCTGTAGAAAGGCTATCATCTCTTCCTGTGTTGTTAAACATAACTCATGTCGTGACGATATCGTCGTTTCCGAACCGATTTAGTTTAAACTTGGGATGTCTGATTCTGACCCTACGATAATTTCAAGTACAAACATATTTCCGTCCGCAGGGTTATGAAAACCGTTCTAGCGTCTAACACGTTCTAAACGTTACCACCACCTTGGGAGCGGGTGTATTTACGATGTAAATATATTTTGGACCCCTTAATGTACTCAATACAAATTGTTGTGTCCTTCTCTACTATCGGAAAGATGTCCTGTATCGTACAACCCCTAAACTTGGATACTTAGGGCCGCAACGAGTCGTCTTCACGATTC
>BLSH010389181.1:100326-112052 GCA_018402905.1 Glandirana rugosa
TTTAGTACAGAAAAAAAGCATCCCCCTCTGGGTGATCTATGTACATTGCAAGGATTTTAACAAACTTTGTCGCAAGTTTATACCTTTTTGTTATTCTGAAGAAATCCATGTGTGTTTGTCTGTCTCTATGTGGTAAATAAATCTAATGGGAGTGGTTTTATAATTATCAATCTGCTGCTGCACCTGCAAGGCTCTAATGAAGAAAATTGCAGGGTCTGCATCCCTTTAGACATGATTTCCTTTTGGGAGTATCTCGCCAAAAAATGACATTTTTGTTGCAGGGGATGCCTGATATCTGACTTGTATCTTAGTGCAGACTTCTGGGAAAATCAGTGAGCCAATAACACAAGCAGGAAATTATGTTTATGTTTCTGGGGGGGCATTCTGTACTCATTCTGTGTACAGAACACTTCTAAGTAGCTATATTACATTGCAGCCGTTCGCCCGAGACACCCAGCATGTGACAGGAGCGATATCCTTGAGAGGGAGCAACACAGAAAGGAGTCCAGACCGATACTTGGAAGCCACCAGGAAGCTGCTAGGGATTCAGATCAGCTGGGAGCCGGGCGCCGGGTCTAGTCCACCTGGAGCGAGTGGTAGTGAGTGTCCTCTCTAACTGGGACTATCAGTCAGGCAGCGCTAGCGGGGACTCCAGCTGGCGGCTCCTAATGACCCCTACAGTAGACTATTACAGTACGGAACTGGCAAGACATATACATAGTGGTGACTGTAACAAAACAAGGCTGTGGCTGTGATTTGACTGCAATTTATCTATTTACTGTAGTGAGAACACAGTGTTTGAATATTGTTTGGGGTAATGACCCGCCAAAAAAAGAAAGATTAGAAGGCGATGTGTGGCATTGATGACTCCCATCAGGATGGTGCTAAAAACATATCTTAAATACCAGCCCAGGGTGCCTCCAAGAAAGGATCTAGGGAAGATGTGGTTAAGCAAGGGTTGGAGACCTGTAATATATCACGGTATGGATCCAGGGATAGCAGAGACACTCAGGATATACAGGAGAGTACCCAATATATTACAGCTGTCCCAAATCCCTCGGGTCTCTTGGGGTCTCGATGGGAGGTGTATATCCGACACAGTTTGTACCTCAACCCCAGATCAACTAGGCAGTATGGAGATGCATGATCACCTGATGAACGAACAGTGTACTGGGGGAAATCAGTGGTCAGGAAATTCAAATCTGCCAAATAATGTTGCAGTTAATGCATTAACATCTTAGCCTACACTGGGTGATGTCCTTATTTCTGTACAAGCATGTAACAACTCTCTATTATCTCTAACAATTCAAATGTTGGAATTAAAAGGAGATATTGTGGTTATAAGACGGGAGAACCAAAAAATGTGTGAGCGCACTACGGTTTTGGAGAATAGAGTCAGTGCAATGGAGGATTCCTAAACTTTTATAAAAAAGGATCTCCAGCAAACAAAAGTACAAATAAAGGATCAAGCGTAGAGATTGGAAGGCTTGGAAAGCAAAGGCATAACAATGTTCACATTCTGGGCCTCCCTGAGTGTGAGGAAGACCAATTACCAGCTGCCTTTTTTGAAAAATGGTTAATGGATGTACTGGGGATACAAGGTTTTTCAAGACTTTTTAAAATTGAACGCACCCATTGTATACTTAGTTGTCCACCTCCACCTGGAAGCATGCCTAGGCCAATTATTCCAAAATTATTACATTACAGAGATAAAGATCTAATACATTCTAAGGCATGTCAAAGGGGTAATATTGAGTATAATGGGAATAAAATGTCCTTTTTTCCAGACTTTTCCATTGAAGTGCAGTATCAGCTTGCAAAATTTGTAGAGGTTAAGCGCAGATTACAGGCACAACAAATAACATACTCAATGCTATTTCCAGCCAAGCTGCGCATTATGGATGGAGATACTGTTCATTTTTTTGAAACCCCAGGAGCAGCTAATATATACGGCTGGAAGAAAGACATAAAGAGAAAGAAAAATGAGTGTTTAAAATTTGTAATAGTATATTACTTCATTGACATCTTTTTCTCTCTGGGTATTGGTATTTAAACACTGAAGTGATGGTTAGACTTTTTTTTTGTATAGTTCATTTGGTACTAACGCAACATCTGTAGTTGTTCTATAGCCAATAGGAGATCCCCTTGTATGTGTCCCGTGTTGAGACAAGTTGGAGACCCCAAGAAAGTTTGAGTGTTCCCATGTATGGAGGGGTGTGTGTATGGTGGGGGGGTTGGTTTTTTACCCCTCTCTCTCTCTCTTCCTTTCTCTCTCCCTTTTTTCCTCCCGCTTGTCAATTCTCGCTGGATGTCTCTTTCTTCTGAAACATCAATGAGGAATATCATCCTTATGAGTCCTATAATATATTTAGGTTTCCAACCTAGGTTGGGCCCTTTTGAATCAACCGGTCATTAGATAGCGGGAAATGAAATGATGAGAAGTAAAATTAAGATGTTGTCATGGAATGTAAGAAGATTGGGAGATAGGGGGAAAAACCAAGCAGTTCTTGAAACAATATAGTTCTATACACCTGCAATAGTATTTTTGCAGGAGACCCATCTTGAGTGACAGGGTATAGCACTTTTTGAAACCTCAAGATTTCTGTGCCAATTTCATGCTATTTATTCCACATATGCATGAGGCATTAGTGTATTGGTCTCTCGCTCAAATGGGCTTTCCCATTTGAGAGCTAACATTTCCAGAGGCATTCAAAACCCTCTTAGCTGGATACAACACTACTCACACTTATATCACAAATGAAATCTGTCAGGAGCAACAGTATAAAATTGTACATTGAGCATATATTCCTTACATCAATGCCAAGGCTACACCAGTCCCGTTCCAAATGCCCACTCTGCAATTGCCACAAACCCTCCCTTCTACACAGGTTCTGGACATGTACACTTATAAGCCACTTTTGGAACAAGGTAGAAACCTTTGTGGCACCAATAACAGGCCCCCACAATGACGTCTTCCTCTTGGTCTTCAGCTCCTTCGAGGCTATATACCAAAACCTGCATAGAAATCAGGTTCAAATTCTACAACGCAATAAAGCCCTCCAAATATTACATGGCAGTAAGGAGAGTAATTTTCAAGAAATGGATATCATCTCATCCTCCCAACATCAAAGATCTAAAATCTGATCTGCTAAACCTCCTTAGGCTCGAGAGGATGGATCAAATCCTCAACAATCACCAAAACTCTTTACCTTTCCATAGGAAATGGACTGCCTTCATGGATAATATGCTCACAATAGCAGAACTTCAGGCTTTTACGAGCTCTACATGACCAATAACACTGACTACTCATAGAAGCAACCCTAGATAGTTGCCAAGAGGAAATCAAATCTCCCATGGATCCACACATGCAGAGGTCACCCACGTACTGTAGTGAACACTCCGTCTACCATACGGCCAAGTTACATGGAGATATACATCACAAACTTGTGTAGGAATACCAGAGCTCCCTCACAAATGCTGTAAATTCAACCAGGGTTCAACCCCTTCTCTCTCTTCTCGCCCCCTTCTACCCACTCAAACCCCTTCTCTCTCTTCTCGCCCCCCTTCTACCCACTCATTTCCTCATGGGTACCCATAGGACATACTAATGTGCCACACCTCATCATAAGCATGTTGAGTTTTTATTTACAATATCTTGTATGATGTTTTATCTGTATGGGTCTTGATCATAACTCTCCAGAAATGGTATCGTTCTTTTCTTCTTTTGAAAAATTCAAATACATTTTCTTAAAAAAAAAAATGTGAGAGGGGTGTACTCACTTTTGTGAGATACTGTATATATATATATTTGTGTATGTATACAGTATGTTTGTTTTTAGTGTGTGTTGAAGATGCAAACAGGACCTGGCAACAAACAACCTTTTACGTATGCCTGAAAACGCAGGCTGCCATAAGTGTACACTTACGTAAAATCTTAAGTTTAAAAACAAACAAATAGAGAATGAACTGTAACCTTATACACAGAATAGTCTGATGAATGCAGCTGTGGGTGCATATTCATAGATAGTGAAAGGCAGACACCCACCACATCAGATAATTGAGCGAACACGTGTGGTACGGGAACTATATATATCAATCTTGAATTTAAGATGAACTATATTTAACTTGGTTCTTTAGCTTCAATTATAGTAATTATCACTATAATTGAGCTTAATGAAGGCGTATTTACTTAATAGCTTTATACTTTTATATCCCCATAGACGTCAGAGAACAGACAGACTTGACGTGCATCTGACTGCCAGAAGATCTTTCTTGCTAAGGATCCTTCATCTAAGTATTAATGTTGATTTGACAATATATAACCTCTTCAGTCATACAACTAAAACAATTTATATCTTCCCCGACTTCATGGCACCATGATGATTGGCTAAAGGAATCAGTAAAGGGTGCTGGATTAGGGTGACTGAGTTACCTGTGTAGCTATAAATTCCCAGGGATATGTTCTGACACTCATTTGAACTGAGAAAGCCATTGGAAGTGATGAAACATCTTCCATATTACAGAAACAGTTCAGTTCATGTGACTAACTACTGCTAGCTAAACATGTTTATGCACGATATAAGGAATTTAGCTATAGTACTTTTACAGTATCCTGTCAGGCACTCAGTAACTGTTTATACCTATGGCAGTTGCCCTGTGCTTTCTCTGGGCTGGTTTCCTCTGGTGTGCTTGCTGGTTATCTTTGAGGACTCACTGCCCTCAGGTTCCTTCTGTTGGATCCTCCTGCACTCCTGATGACCTTCTGGCATCTTCTTGTGACACCACCGATGCAGGAACATTTTTACCTTTCAGTGACACAATTACACAGGCACATATTTTTTCTTCCAGTGACACCACTGACACAAGGACATTTTTTTTCTTCCAGTGACACCACTGATTTGGGTAAATCTTTTCTTTCTAGTGGCACCACTAATGAAGGAACATCTTTTACTCACACTGATGCTGGGTATTTATTTATTTATTTTCTCTTTGAGGAAGCCTACATTGAATCCATAGAGATATTTAGAATAACATAATCACAAACAGCTGCTAAATGACACTTTATCCCCCCCGGTGTTCTATATTATATAATTTTTTTTTTTACATTTTCTGAGTAAACAAGTCTCGTTATTGTAGGTCTGCAGAATGCTGGGCTTATTTCATTCTCACACTACAAGCAATACACTATTGTAGAGTTATTTTATTAATTTGGCTTTACTACAGAGATCTGTATTTATGTTATTCGGAGTTCAGAGTTCTCCTTTATATTCTGACTTTGAACGGCTCACTTGGTTCAACATAAAGCCAGTGGTCCAGTGTTTTATGGCTTAAGGTCAGTGGTTTAACAGATTTCATACGATCGGACAGGCGGATCTGAGACCTCTATGGGCAGTCGGACGTCAGCGGAGATGTGTCCCCTGACATCCGATCCAACATGATAGACGTATGGGTAATACGTTCACCCATCCGTCTAGCGGATCCGTTTCCATCTGATCTCCCCATAAAGCAGAGCGGGGAGCTGACAGGTCCATCCGTGCACAGAGTGCAGAGACGGAGCTGCCATCCACCGGCTCAGCGGGGTTCATTGGAGCGATCTCCCGCTGAGCTGGCGGACCCCTCTGAGCGGATACACCCAGTGTGAAAGGGGCTATAAGAATAAGCACAAAGAAACTTGAGACAAAGAAGTAAAGACACAAAAAGTATATTTTTATAAAGAGTCATTGGTTATCTATAATACAGTTATTAAATGTAGTTTGTTAATTAGTAAGCTAGTTAGGAATAGTGTGAAATATATGTATTCTCAAATATAGTTGATTATATCTATGTATTAGTAAGTATTGGTACAGAACGGAATACCTATTGCTTAAAAGATGGAATCTATTTAGAACTGGATACCCACTGCTTTAGAAATATCTGTTACAGAAACTGATGCTATGTAAGAAGGTTGCATCATGTTTTTTTTTGGAATAACTATTATGTGTTTCTGTCAATCAAAAGCAGTTTAGTCATGTCAGCTTTTTAGTTATGTGCATGCTAAGGAAAGTTACTAATATGGTATTACAATTTTTAGCTAAAACTGTATTAGGAAATAATTGTATGTATGCTGACTACAGCTAAAAAACAGTATAAACACAGTGATACACGTGGTATAAGGGCACACTCACTTTCACTTCTTCATACACCACACTGAAAGAGACAATTCGCATACACTTATACACACAGAAGCTGATATTTCATTTACTTTAGGCCGACACATCACGTCACTCCTAACAGCTGTTCCCTTACTTTTTCTAAAAACTGACAGACGTTTCATAGACTTTGGAAGGACAAGAAGCTAATATCTTTTTCTGCAATGACTCCTAATTTACAGTGTTTTATTCCTTATATTTTTGTTTTTGTTTTACTACATTGAACCATAATCTGTTTTATCTTCATATTTATTTTTAAGTCGATGCCAAGTGTGATCAAATAAACTCACACTTTGTTTTAAGTCAGCCTGGCTGTTGAACTTTTGAATGAAACGCCTAAAAGACACGACACAAACATTATATGTGTCAAAATTATTTTACAACTATTGATATAAGGTGAATAGTGAAGCGCTGACATATATCACACTGTGTAAAAAATAGTCCTAGTATGACTTATTAGTGCATAAAGGCGTGTATACTTGTATATAATAGCTTTGCATAAAAATAATCAAATGTGCCATCCATAAACAGGACGTTGGAAAATAGCATCTGACCGTCCTTCACATCCCTAGTGACTGAACGTTTGGACTATATAAGAATGATCATGTGTCTCAAGGCTGGACAACCATATGGACTTTTTAAAAACAAACAATGTTCATCTCTCCACAAGCGCCAAGCTCGTCTGTGTGTAGACTGTGATGCACCTCTCATGTTGCCCTACGCGTTATGTCACGTAACCCCATTGATGAAGTCAATGTCACGTGTCGTAACGCGTAGGGTGACAGGAGAGGAGCATCACAGTCTATTCACTTGGTTTATTGGTTGCAAACTGAATGAATGTTTCTATTTGAAATCGGTAGGTGAGCCACACAGCTATTACATTTTCACCTCAGGAATTCTGTTTTATTATATTGTCCATATGGGTGTCCAGGCTTGAGACACATGATCATTCTTATATAGTCTAAAAATTCAGTCTTGAGGCATATAATCATTCCTACAATATATAAAGGTAGCACACTAGGGATGTGAAGGACGGTCAGATGCTGTTTTCCAATGTCCTGTTTATGGATGGCACATTTGATTATTTTTATGCAAAGCTATTATATACAAGTATACCCGCCTTTATGCACTAATAAGTCATACTAGGAATACATTTTTACACAGACATATGTCAGCGCTTCACTATTCACCTTATATCAATCATTTTAGTGTTATGGATTAACATTCAAGTGTGAGCAGCTGTCAATAAAGCCATTGTCAATTTACCTAACAGTGGAAGCGCAGGAGTACACACACCTAAGTACATTTTACAACTATTGCTTTCAAGACATCCCTCCTAAATGCATACATGTCTTGGTGTCTCCTATTTGAAATCTGTTTATTTCTGTCTGCATCCTTAAATGTCCCCCCTCCCATTCCAAAAATGACTCTGAACAATTGTTTGAGGGTTTGGTAAAAAGGCAGGAGTTTGATTATGCCGATGTGACTACATATAGGGGTGTATTTTGTATGTAGGCAAATAGAGAGTAGAGGTTACTGCTGCCCCGGTGGTAAGTTAGGGGTTAACTAATTCCTGGATTTTTCTTGGTGGGGTTTCTTCCCTCCGGTCCTGTGTGCTATAAAAGGGAAAAGGGCATGGATTCGGGGGGGGGGGGGGGATCACACACACACAAAGAGAAGAAGGAGTTTGGTTTAGGTCTGGTCCACCCCGCCAGGTCTGCCTGATGCCAGTACCAGAGTCTGGATAGTCTGTATCCTGCCGAAGGCAGAGCTAGACACGGACTTAACCAGCATTGGCTTTTGCTTGAACAGGTATGCTGGGACAGCCACACGCCTGTAGTTAGGGACATTAGGGAATAGTGCCACTTTAACTTGGACACTCGATTGTGTCTGTTACCACAAAAAAGAAAAGAAAGGATATGGGGCTTTAAATGAGGCGTGTTATTGTAGATAGTTGATAGCACATAGATGTGTGCATGAAATTCATGTTTCTGATGTTTAACTGCCATAATCACATTAGATATGTCATGATCCCAAAGAACACATTTGTTTTCATTGATAAATAGGATTTTAATCAGAAAAAATAATATATAAACATATCCATGATAATTCAGAAAAATAAAATCACATGATATAAATCAATGGGGACAATACAATTACATACATTCTATATACACAAGTAAATATGGGAACATGATTGGCCACCAGAATTCATCATGATACACACAAACAGATTGAGTAACATGATCAATAGAAACTTGGTGAAAACCAGACTTGTCTTGGCATGCTTGATGGAAACTCTACACGTTTCGAGGCATTTCAGCCACTCATCAGGGTATATTGCATAAGGTGCTAAAAAAATGGGTAAAAAAAGAGGACCATTAGTGTATACTGCCCTCTCAAAGAAAGGAGGTATCAGAAATAGCATCTTGGTTACTCACAAAACAGCTCCCATGCTGTGCCCAGCCCAGGAATGGGATTTGATACAGCCTCGGACATCTGCCCGATCCGGGGTTGAGGCGGGTAATCACTCCCAAACAAAGATGCCACAAGGAAAATAGCCAAAGGGCCAGCCAGAGTGTCATTGCACAGCTCAAGTGAATGAGGAAAGCAGGTTGATCAAACAAATTGATCTGCAAAAAACGTGAAAAAAAGGGATAAAATAAATTGAGTGCGAAAATGTGATAGCTATCTAAGATTATATGTGTTCCCATATGGGATTGGTGAGTGTGGAAAAGTGAATGAAGATGAACCTAAATTGAATGATGAAAAACATGCCGATTGGGATGCTATGTGCAGATGGAAAAAAACATTGAATCAAAATGACCGGTTACCTGGAGTGTGTGATGGTGTGGGTAGGAGCTAAAATGGAGTCCCTTCCTCGTGGTAGGCTCATGTGGAGTGACCATCTGGTTGGCCAGGGCAGATGTACACGCGGCAAGGGGCGGGTTCCCGCCAACGTCATGCAACACCATTGCAGCTAAGGGAGAGTGCGGGCTGCCTACGGCGCCAGCGCCCACAGTAAGAACACACTCCCTGGGCGGTGCGTCTAGACATGACGCCGATGCATCAGAGGTCCACCCCCACCACAGGGAAAAGGTGAGGAGGGAGGTGGAGCTGTGGCCCATCACAACCCTGGAATTGAGACAAATGGATCCAAGCCCATCATCACCCAAGCTGGGCTGGATGATGGTGTAAAAAGAAAAAAAGGGGGAAAAAAAATGGGTGAATAAAACATACAGGTCAGTCAAAGGACTGACACTAAAGGGATTAACCAAGACCAGTAGAAATATGGATACATAAATTGGTAAAGGTTGATGTAACAGGTCACACTGAAAAATGGGTGTCTTCCACCCTATATTGGGACAATATCATAAAAAATGTGTGACCCTACATAACCAACAATGACAGGCCTGCCATTGTTGGTTGTGTAGGGTCACATATTTTTTATGATTGTGTCTGTTACCATTTTAGATTATTATTCAAGTAAAATTTGTGAAACTTTGCCCCTGCCTGGTCTAAAGTTATTAAAGGGTGCATCACAAGTAACCAGCACATACAGTATCTCAAAGAAGTGAGTACACCCTTCACATTTTTGTAAATAATTTATTCTATCTTTTCATGTGACAACACTGAAGAAATTACAGTTTGCTACAATGTAAAGTAGTGAGTGTACAGCTTGTATAACAGTGTTAATTTGCTGTCCCCTCAAAATAACTCAACACACAGCCATTAATGTCTAAACCGTTGGCAACAAAAGTGAGTACACCCCTAAGTGAAAGTGTCCAAATTGGGCCCAATTAGTGTCATGTGACTCATTAGTGTTACAAGGTCTCAGGTGTGAATGGGGAGCAGGTGTGTTAAATTTGGTGTTATCTCTCTCACTTTCTCACACTGGTCACTGGAAGTTCAACATGGCACCTCATGGCAAAGAACTCTCTGAGGATCTGAAAAAAAGAATTGTTGCTCTACATAAAGATGGCCTAGGCTATAAGAAGATTGCCAATACCCTGAAACTGACCTGCAGCATGGTGACCAAGACCATACAGAGGTTTAACAGGATAGGCTCCACTCAGAACTGGCCTCCCCCATGGGTTGTCACATGAAAAGATATAATAAAATATTCACAAAAATGTGAGGGGTGTACTCACTTTTGTGTATAGCCTACAGCTCGGGTCACAAGTACATACTTGGGAATGAAGACAGAGGTACAAGGAGTTAATACAGTGTAGAGTTCCAAATGGTTACCAAGTGTAACAAAGGTTTCACTAGTAGCCTGTTGTTAACTGTGTACATGTGGCAGGGGAGACAGCCTCTTGCAGCGAGAGAGATGTTGTCAGCACTCCTTCAGCCTCGAGTCTCCCATAGCAAGGGGAGCAGATCTGTAACGCCGGGACTCTCATCCTGTACACAGGTACAGAAGAGGAAGCATTAAATCAGTGCACACATGGCGTCTGCACTAGGTGCACAGCGGAATTCCATACTGTTACTAGAAGTGAGGTAGCTGTAAAACGCTGAACAGGTGGAGGGGGCATTGGCTCTGTGTGTCCCTCCTAAATGCACAAGTGGCCATGTTGGTGTATATGACATCAAAGAGAGTTTACTAGAGTATGTGCATCTGTCTGGATTGTGGGTGTGGCTCAAGTAATGGTAACCCATGTGTACTGCAGTGACCCTGTATAAAGTGCCTAGTGTAGCCCAGAATAACCCACCTCAGGGAAGGCCTCTCATGTGACCCTTGCTTGCCACCCAACGAGGAGGGGAACATGGAGGACATGACGACCTCTCTGTGACCATGATCTTCTCACATATAGATGTGGTAAAAGTGGTGGTCAGTAAAGTTGCAAAGAAGTAAAAAACAATTTACCCATGGGACTTTATGGAGGTCATGTAAACACAAAGAATGTATAAAAATTACCAAATATATTTTACATATCAGAATTAGAGTTGAGCGAACCCGGACTGTAAAGTTTGGGTCCGTACCGAACTTTGGGGTGTCCGGGACCCAGACCAGGACCCGGACTTTTCAAAAAAAGTCCGGGTTCGGGTCCGGGGTTCTGGTAATTTTAATGAAAAATCTTAAAAATGCTGTAAAAAAGTCCAGGAAGGCCCTAGAGGTCTGCAAAAGGAAGGAAAATGTGGGTAAGGGTGGGACAAGTGCCCTACAAAGAAATGGGGACAGGGAAATAACTTTAAATATTTTAAAAAAAATAAAAACATAAAAAATGTAAAAATGGAGATCATCTTCAAAATGGGTCTGAAAAGTATTAATTAACATTAGAGGCCATAGAACTGTTCTAAAATCATCTTCAAACTGTGTCAAAAAGTATAAATAAGCCGGGAGTACCCATATCACTGTTCTGCAAAATGTGTGTGTCACTTTAAATGAAACCGGGAATCAGTGTACATCTCTTCTGCACAATTATTTCAAGTCTGTGTGTCACTTTAAATGAAACCGTCAATCATTGCACATCTGTTCTGCACAATTTTTTAAAGTCTGTGTGTCACTTTAAATGAAACCGTCAATCATTGCACATC